>JADBJO010001120.1:212500-257500 GCA_016801955.1 Conus betulinus
GTATTTCTTTGCTTATAGGTCCACTCGTGAGATTGGCTTAAATTTGTTGAAAACAGGTCTCTTCCCGAAGATGGAGTATGGCTGCCTTAATGGTGGGATAAAAATAACGGTCATACACACAAAACTCCACTCCCTTTGTGGGGCAGATGGGTTTAATATTTACCTGTCTGTACAAGGAGTGTCCGCGGGAGTATCAGCCTGCGTACGCAGAAGATGAAGAAGAAAACAGGTCTTCATGTCGTGTATTAATTACAGTATGGGGTTCATTTCGTGAGAGATTTGCTGCATGCATTTCATGAATAAAAACCGCTTTACCTGTTCAAAGCTAGTACTGTGGACAGAAAACTGTGACATCACTTGACATCAATTCTACGTTTAGCAAAACTGATGAAATTTTATCAGAAAATAGGCAAATGATCGCAGTTCATACACCAAGGTTTTTCCAGTCACAGAGGATTGCTAGTGGCTGTATACAGTGTATTGGATCTGTAGTGCTTGTGTTTCATCCAGGATTATTGAGAATGTGTTTTTGTTGAGAGAAAGGGAGAATGTGCAAACACTGATGTAGTTTGTCCACTGGGTGGAATAGCCCTCCTAATACCACAGAGTGGAAGCAGCAGATGATTACAGTATTTTTTTTTTTGGTACACTCTTTGAGATAATAGTTTTGTCTCCTAATTAACACTTTTTTTCTGGTACGTAATTTGAGATAATATATTGACCTCAGAGTGGAAACTCTTTCACTTTATAAATTTGTTTATTGTGTGAAAGGCATTTGTCTTTGTACTAGAATCAGCTCATTATATAGACTTCCATCCTGTAAAGGCTTGTTTTTCCAGAGCATTTGTACCAGATTCACCTCACAGTAAAGACTTCCTGTAAAGCCTTGTGGAGTACTTCTGTCTTTGCCTCTTTTAGACTTAACTCCCTGTGAAAACTACCTTTTACTTAAGACCAATTTTTAGGGATTTCTGGCGGTCATTGAATAAATGTACCACTGTATTTTCTGTTTGGAGTTCAGTTGTATTTTCACCTATAAAGTGGACCGTCACCTTGCAGACTTCAGTATTCTTTGACTGTATGTTAAAACAGCCTGATGTCATAATAAATATTATGTGATGAACCAAATCTTCTGAAAAAAAAATGAATCAAATCTATTTGAATATTATGTGATGAAACCAGATCTGATGGAAAGAAAAATTGTGTAAATAATCAAATCTTTTTTCTCTCTTTTCTTCTTCCTTTAAAAAAAAAAAAAAAAAAAAAAAGAAAACGGTCGTTGAAAAGTAGTAACCATCACCATGACCACCCTCACACACCATGAAATAAAATTTGTGTGAAGAGAATATGGCTTGATCAGCAAACACTTGTCACTTTTCAGATCTTTCAGTCAGCAGCTATCTTGTACATCTTATGGAATGCAAATTGAAAATGCCAAAACATTGTACTAAATAAGCACATATTGCATAGTTTATAAAGTTTCGATAGCTGAGTTGTACATCTGGTATTCTTTGTACATCTACTATGGCTGTTGTTGGCGGTCTCATATTTGGATCATTCAAGAAGAAAATAGGATTCGATTCAGTTTTAGATTCAGTGTACTCAGCTGTAACCTGTATGTCAACATAGAAAATTTAGAACTGGTTCATTTTATGGCATTAAAGGAGAGTAATCGAACCCTGTGGGTTTGGGTGAAATGTGCAGCTATCACAAGTTCACACGGGGGAAGGACTTGTCATCACGTTCAGCTGAAGATCTGAACTGTATATTTGGAAGAAGGAAGAGAGAGTTTTCAGACAAATCAACTCCCAAGTCACAGTCAGAGGTATGAACCCTAACAATTATTCTAGTCTTCTTCATGTGTATGTATGTGTGTGCACATTGATGCATAAGTGAGGAATTATACATATTTGTGTGTAGGTATGTGTACACATGTATGTTCATCCATTGTTTACAAAAAAACATCAGAAGGAAGACTGAACATCATTAAGGTTCAGTGAGTTTGCATAGAAAATGTGTGCAAGTTTGTGTGTGTTTGCGTATGTGTGTGATATATTTATAGAGCACATATTTTTGTCCAAAAAAAAAGGAGGAGTTGAGTCTGAGAGTGTAGGTGTGTGTGTATATACGAGTTTGTGTACAATATGATATTTAAGATATGGTTCATAGACTTTTTGAATCTGTTCAAAGCTTCTTGAGTTCTGAAAAAAAAGTTTGAAGGTCTTGAATACCCTTGAACATGGGAAAAAATCTGTGGAGTTTGAGAAAATCTTGAAAACCTGTGGAAGAAAAAAAAACCTCGTCTTTGCTGGTCAAAGACCACTGCTTTTAGGGAAGAGTCATCCAAAACAGGTTTTCTTTGGGGGTATGATGAAGAGAAACGAGAGAGAAACAAGAATCAGGCAAATTTCTGTGAAAAAGTAATTGTTTGCAGCAGACTATAGATTCTTCCAAAGGTCAAACAATGCATTGTTAGGGAAGTTATAAGGAGCAAAGATTGTGCATAAATACTCTAGAAGTTTGGTTTTTCAGATTTTTAGTATATTCTTTTATTAATACATTCAGTTTTGTGATCATTTTAGCATTCCTGTTGTTGGCTTTTTGTTTGGTTTTGTTGCTGCTTAATTTTTTCTTCTTAGCTTGAAATTTTTAGACCTGTCATTGAAGCACCTTTAAAACTTAAAATTGATTTTCCAATTCAGTATGGACTTTGTATGTTTGTACACATTCCAAATCATGGGCGTTGTCCTCATGATTGTGCTGTGACTTTTTTTGAAATGTGAATTTTGTGGGTGTGTGGGTGGGTGGGTGGGCATGCGTGCACGAGTTGCTGGCCAAGATGGTTCCTGTCTAAAGTTGAGTCTGTTCTGAACTCAGATAAAATCACCTTGACCATCCTCTCTACAATTCTGAGTCTCATTTACTCCAAGGATGTATGTATCTTTGAGAGTGATGTTCGGAGGTTGTAACACTGCAGCTGAATCTGTGTATCTCTGGCATGGTTGTCAGGATATTTTATGAAAGGAAAGGCTTCTACTCACAATCCTGGCTTCTGACACCAATAGTGTTAGTAAATTATAGAAACTCACAAAACGCTTCGGTGAAATGGATGAGACTTGCTTGTGTGGTTTCAGTTTTCCCCTTTGACCTTTCTGCACACTGGACTCTGTGTATGAACCTGCTTGAAAATACTTGGCAGTGTGATATGCCACTGATCATGTCCATATCCATGCAATGTTAGTGTTGTGTTTGCAGTGCAAACTGCTGTGGTGGCATGTTTTAGACATATTTCATGGATTTGTGACCCATAACGCTGTAGTGTCTTAGCATGAACTGACTTAAATATTTCATGATGAAATGCCTCTGCTTCCCCGAAGATGGAGTATGGCTGTTAATGGCAGGATAAAAAAAAACAGTCATACACACAAAACTCCACCGCCAGTCTATACAGGCAGTATCCGCAGGAGTATCAGCCTGCGTACGCAGAAAGAAAGAAAGAAAATGCCTCTGCTGAAGTTGAAGTCTGCTGTTAGAAGTTGTGTGTTCATAACTCCATCTACTGCGGTGGTTGGTGTTGGTGTTGGACACCATGTTTTAACCATGTTCCATAGATATGTGAGAAAAAAATTCTCACATGCAGTACAAGAAACAGATGACCGTAAGCAATTCCCCCTTCATATTAAAATCACTGAACTAACATAAGACATGAGAGGAAATGCTGTTTGTCCCACTGTTAATTTTGCTGACAGTTTCTCCTCTTATTTCAGAACAATTCTGATGAGGACACTTCCTCCGATAACCAGGACAGCAACAACAATGGCAGACTGGACAAAGATCTTCACGCACATGGAGTCAAAACCATCACCAGCTCTTCTAGTGTTTCAGGAGTACTTTGCTATGAAGATGGCTGAACTGAAAAACAAAAAGAGGAGCCTCTGATTCAAATGGCTTGAGTAGTAATGGCAACAGCAAAGAGTCGGAAAATTCCTCAAACAGTAACAGCAGAGTGGATGAAACCACAGCTTCTTCCAAAAATGGAAATGGTGATGAAGCATGTGAGGATTCTGTTGCTGTCGAGAAGCACAAAAGGAAAAAAAAAGAAAAAGAAGAAAGACAAGCGTGAAGAGCAAGAGAAGGAGATTGAATGCAAGGGACAGACGGCTGATGAATTTCAAACTGTCTCCCATGTTGACAGTTCTCCACAACTGATCTCAGCTTCTGAAGAAAAGCAGCAGTTAAAGTCCAAAAGGAAAGAGAAAAAAGAAAAAGGAAAGCAAGCTCCTCAGATTGCGTTTTGAATACTAGCAACCTGAATAATTCACTCGAAGAATCCCATGTAGAATCTGAAATAAAAGACCAAAAACATGAACCTTCAGGCAAAAAAGCAAAGAAACGGAAATCTGCAGAACCTAGCCTGTTAGATTCTGCACTGGAGCAAAAGTCAGAAGTCACAGATTACAATGGTGAAGAGAGTCTTGGTGCCCCACCCAAGAAAAAGAAACGGAAAGGGAAAGAGGCAGAGACTGAAAGTCAGAATTCTAGCATTCTTCGTCTTGAAAATGACGGCAAAACCAGACGTCGGAAGTCTGTCAGATTCTCAACTGGTGACATTGAAGTTTTTATGATTCCAAATAAAGAGGAGGAGAAGTTGCAGCAAAAAACAAGAGGAGGCTATGGACAAGAAATCATCCAAGAAGAGAAAGAGACGAAAAACAAAGGCTGGAGAAGATGTAGATGGAAATGAAGAGCTAGAAACCATTGCGTTAACTGCAGAGACTGAGAAGGAAGAAGTAAAGGATTCGTGCATACTGAAAGAGGAAAAAAAGACAGTCTGACTACAAAGAAAAACATAAACCAAAAATTGAACAGAAAGAATCTCGAAAGAAAAAATCCAAAGCATTGAAGGAAGACCAAGAGATGTCCAACGAGAACAGGCTGTAAAGAGTGACCCTGTTGATGATGCAACAACAGTAACCAGTGTGCCCAGAGAAGCAGAGAGTGATCCAGTGGCCCAGCCAGGAACTGGTGGTGACACGCCAAAGATGTCGAACCAGCAGACAGAAGCAGAGAACTCTGTTACTAATGATTTTTCCGACTCCAAAAAGATGAGATACAAAAGCAGAAGAGCAATTTCTAGGGATCAAGCGGACAGAATCTATCGATCATTTGTCAACTCGAATCTCAGCTCTGTCAAAGGTTACGGATGTGGGAAATGAAGTGCTTGTTGAACTGTTGGTTTATGTAACTGTTGGTCTTCCATGAAATTTTTTAGAATTGTTTTTTTCAAAGTGAAGCAGAGTTGTCATGGATCTACTGATCGATATGACTGGTAGTGGTCAGTGTGCAAACACTTCTGTTTGAGAAAAGAAAGAAAAAAGGTCAACCTCTTAAAACTGACAGATGAAAGAATGATACAGGGCTGGTTAGGATGAACGTGATTGCTGCTCTTTGAAAATCAGTTATTCAATTATTATTCAAGTATTTTTAACATCTGACATTTACTGATTGTGCATTATATTATGATAATAAGGCAATGTTGTTTAGACCTCTTTGGTTTTTTCAGACTTTTCACCCAGATTTCTTCATTGTTTTTGAGTTGAGCTGATTAACAGGAAGGCTATAGAATTGTTTTGCTGTCATACGCTATGGTGTTGAATAGTAAAAAACACCTTAGTATTTCAGTTCAAACTTTATCAAGTGTGTCAGTCGTATGAGGAGTGTTACATTTTGTCTTACATTATTATGCAGCTTGTCATACAAGACAGGGGCAACTTTTGATAGGTCAGAATTGTTGGCTGTCCCAGGGCTCTCTTGTGACAATTCTGGGGAGTCCGACACTAGTCGTAGAAGGTAATTTTTGTCTGATAATGACCACTGCCAGAGGGATTCTGTATTTCACCAGCATCTGTAGGCTTGCTGGTCTGTCTGCCAACAAGGCGGCATAAAAACCACTGAACTGATTTGACAGAAACTTAGTGGGAAGATGGAATGCGATCCAAGAATGGACCTGTGAAAATTTGATATAGATCTCTATCAAAGGGTGGATCAATTTTTTTTTTTTTTTTTTTTTTTTTTTTTTTTTTTTTTATTGATGGATCTGTCATTTTTAGACAGAAATGATATATCTGGATCTCAGTGAAAAAACAAAAATCGGGCTTATTAGATGTATTGATACCCTAAAACGTCATCAGGTTTGTGCGTACCTGGATTACAGCCTAGATTCAGAGAGCAAAATAACATTATTTGAAAGATTTTTTTTTTTACAAATCAAATTTTAATCAAATAATTTGAGAAATTACAGATGCGCAAAAAAGACGACAGTGTGCAGAGATTTCAATTCATGAGAACACACACCTGTAGGACACAAAAATACATATACATAGTATTCATTGTAAGTTACACAAGCTAAATAACATTACTGTATACTTATGGGTGTGGGATGGGGTGGAATATTTAATAATTCATTGCGCAGTAAAAGATGAAGCTACAAACAGACTACTACCAGCAAAGTGTAGTTGAGACAGTGAGAATTCAGCATGTTGAAGAGGACTGTTCAATCATGGCGATCGTCTTTCGCTGTCCAGAATGCCATTTTAGTTTTATCTGCTTTGTTCATTTTAATCTAGATTTTAACAACGGTGTTTTCCTTATAATCCCGTGAGCTGTGTTATATATAACTTAAACTGTTGTGCTTCATATAGTGTTGTTAGATATTCATTGCAACATTCGCTAGGAGGTCATGTGTAATTTGATAGGATAATGTTATTGATATAATGCCTTTGGAACGATGAAAGTGCGAGATGTAATGCCAGTTGTATTACCATGAATTCTGTGTTTTGCATCTGGAACCAGTACATGATTTGCATAAAGTGTTAATTTAAATGAAAAGCATGCTTACAGTAGGATGTTTTCTATCTTATCCCTAGCAGGTAATGTTGAGCATAGTTACATAGTCATCAGACTGGTTTAGCATCCAGTTTAGGTGTAGTTTATTTGCATTCCACCTCTACACTTTCTTACACCACATTCCACTTTAGAAATCACAAAAAAACTTAGCTTTTGAATTCCTGGTCTCAGTGTGCCATTGAGAGAAAACTGCTATCCCCTTCAGTATGAAGAGCGCCCATAATGGTTGAATTCACTTAAAATGGAATGCACAACTGCAGCTGTATGGGGCAGTTAAGTTGCTGAGCGGCATTGAGAGAACAGGTTTTGCCAGGAGCAGGAACGTTTCAGTCCAAGATGGCGACAGGAAGTAAGTTTCAGATAGAATTTGAATATGTTTGGTTGCTGTAAGTGCAAAAAGACCAGAGACATCCTGCAGCACAGTCTTTGAGAAAACATTTTCTGCCGTTCAGGTTCCACTCTGCAGCTTGTGCTACTACGCATAGGTGTCTGAGAGGGTCAACAGGTCTGAGTCATAGTGACAGTCATATTGTGTCTCAGAGACCACACCTTGTTCATGTTACGGCTTGTTACACAGTAACATGTGCTCTGTGCATACTGTTACGAAGCAGACCTGAGAGGGTCAGTGTAGTCAGCTGGGCTATAAATAGAACTGAAGTTGTTTCATGCCTGTCACGACAGGCACATGTTTTTAATAATGCTTCTTCCTCCAGGAAAAGAACTGGAACATCATGGGGGGGGGGGGGGGGCTAGGGGACAGGAAGGGAAGAAGGGATGGGGTACTTCTTTTCTGAAGATCTCTCCAGCTCTCCCCAAGTTTTTTTTTTTTTTTTTTTTTTAAATTCCTCTGGCGTCACATTTCTGGTTAGAACATTGCAACACTGTGGTCACACATACCACATATGATGTATTCAATTCATCGCCCGCTGTGTTTAAGATTACAGTTGTATCGGCGTCATGGGTGACACACAACATCGTCATTGTCATCAGTGCTGGTGTTGTAAATCTTTTAACAATGATATAATCCTGTAAAGCACCTGTAGTGAGTGAGTGCAGGTGGGTGTAATATATTTCAAACAGCATGATCAGACAACGCTGTTGAGGTATTTTGTTGCCATTGTTGTGGACAGATGAGCAATGTAAGATCAACAGTGAGTGCCTCTGTAGCATAAATGTAGGAACAATGTCTCTGTGCTTGTATGTATACATATAATGGAACGTGGAGTGACAGGAAATTAAAAAAAAAGCAGTATGCGAATGATGTTAGTTGAACTGTGTTGATAATGAATGGGACAGGTCTAAAAACAGAGTCCTGTAGAACGCAATAATAAAGATTCCTGACTGTGGTCTGGCTATTCATCATTCCAACTCATGTTTTTATTACTCTGCAAGATTTAAACCACTCCAAGCCTGTTTCTGTTTCAGAGATTACTCTGTGAAGTCTGTGAATAGGTCTTTGGCGGTCAGTGTCATCAAGAGCTGCAGAGAAATCTAAACAGCACCAACACAGAAACCTTGGTGGTCCAGAGTGATTGGTATGTTGTAGAAGTCGGTGGTGTGGGCTGTAAACAGACTAATAAGTGCCAAGCAGATTGTGAGCGTTCAGATGAGCAAGAAATGTTGTAACTCCCTCTTTTCCATGATTGTGGAATTCAGTGAGAAATACAACTTTAGTGAGGGTTGGGTCATTTTTTAAAAAATAACCATCATTAAATCCATGAAAATTGTGTCTTTGAAGGGAGAACTGGAACTGGAACATAAAGTTCTGCATCTTGGTCTCATTCAGGTTGCAGTGAATTTAACTTGCAGCAGAAGCATTGTGCAGTAGGATATTATGGCTTCATTGCTTCAGACCTGTCTGTTCATTGCAGTGTGTGTGCATGTGTGTGTGTGTGTGTGTGTGTGTGCATCATGAAAATGGTGGAAAGGTGGCTTAATTGATAATACACTTAACTAGAAAGTGAGAGAATCATAGGTTAAATCTCATTGGGGTGGTGGCAGTTTCTTGTTTTTTTTTTTATTTATTTTTTTTTTTTCATTTCCCATTTCCACCAGACTGTAAGCGGGTGTCTGAGTGTCAGTGTGTGTGTGTGTGTTTTGCACGAGAGGATGAAACGTGTCGGTGAGGTCCCATATACAGTAGGCACCCTGTGCATAAAACAGCTCTTGAGGATTAGGAGGTTGTCAACACTGAAAGTCTGTAGAAAAGAAAGGTATGGTAGGCATGCAAAAATATTCAAAGACAGAAGAATGAAAAAACATTTGGGCATGGAAAATGGGTGAAGTGTGCAGGGTTTTTGCATCCCTTTATCGAAACCTGTTTCTGTTGAACCCTAGTTGTATTGACTTTTTTTTTTTGTTTTGTTTTTTAATTGACTTTATTTTGTCTAGGGATTAAGATCTGCATGGTTGATAAATCATTCTTAGGTGGTGTCCCTGTTTATGCCTAATTGAGGTCAAAACCTAGCCCAGTTGTGTGTGTGTGTGTGTGTGTGTGTGTGTGTGTGTGTGTGTAGATTTTAAATGAGATGGAATGATTTATGCCCAAAGTGTATGATGAAATTTGCTGCAGTGCAGGAAAGGTGAAGTAAAATGACAATCAGTTTTGTGATCATGTTTTCTCTGTGGAGGATACATGTTTACTTAACATGAAAGAGACTAGAGAGTGGCTCCTTTTTCTTAGGAAACTTGACTTTATGAATCTTAGGACAGTAGATTTCTGTGTGCTTATTTTGCTAAGTGCGAGGTACTCTAGTGAGATCTGTTGAGTGTAGAAATTTGAAGGCAACTGTAATAATTCTATGAATGATGAGTGAGTATGTTGTACTTCTTACAAGTAATGGGAAGTTTGAGGACAAGGTGGAATGTCACTGCATGGTGAAAAAGAAAGCTTGATTGGCGGCACTACACAGCTTTGTGTGAAAGCTTGATTCTGTTACAGTTGAATGAAATACGAAGACATTTTATCAAATGATGAAATATGGATGTTTTCATCATCATTTTATCAAATAATGAAATATGGATGTTTTCATCATCAAAAGATTTTTTTGTAACAGTTTAGAGATTTGTTAATGCTAAATATTTTGTAAACCAGTGCTTTACAGATACATTTTTTGAAACCCTTTTAGTGTCAGCATGTTTTGTGTTTAGCATGTTAGGACTTAAATTAGATTACATTGGTTCAGTGGATGTAACTGAATAAGATGAACAAAACTTGTGGACACACCACATGATGGATATAGGTCATAAAGAATTGATTTCTTGGTCAGCGACTTTGTTTTGTCTTTCTGTTTCATACCTTGTTTGACTTTGTGTTTTGATTAAAACCAGAGTGTTGGCAACTTTGGTTAGTCATAGTGCTAGAGGGAATGATCCACATAACCCCTGGAATTGTTGAAAAATTGGGTCTGAAAGAGAAGCAGTTGTTTGAGAGGTAAATCTAGTTTAAAGAAGAAATTGAAATGAAAAAGAAAAAGTTGCTGTAGGGAGGAAGTTTTCATTTTTGATTCTTTGATCTCTCTTGGCCCCTCCGTTATACTCCAAGGCTGATCATTCTGACTACCCTTCATGTCTCTCTCCCCCTGCATCAAGGGTTTGACTGGGACCCAACACTGCGTCAGCAGCAATCAGTATCAAGTCCTTTTGAGGCCACCCTCCTGGAGGAAGGTTTTATTCAGAAGGATTATACAGCGCGATTTCACCGTGTGATGTCACGGTTAATTGATACAGTGGAATCCTGAGAATAAAAATTGGATAGCCATTTAGAAACCTGGCTCATTATTGTTTACTCGGAGAGGGTTTATGACCAAAAATGTGTTCTCATTTCTTGTGTTTATTTCATGTTGTTAGATAGGTGTGTTTGTTTGTTTGTTGGGAGTTTGTGTTTGAATAGAAAAAAAAATCTGCAAAACTAACGGGATGTAAGTGCACCACACAATGTATGCACACACACACACACACACACACGCGTGCACGCACGCATGCACACACACACACACACACACACACACACACACACACACACACGAAGGAAGGAGAATGAACTTACATCACTTTGCAAAAGTTACTGGAATTGAGAGCAAACATGGCTCATGCACACACACATATGAATAAAGAAAGAGAGACCTAACGTCTGTCACTTTACATCACCACTGTGAGTTGTCCACATCGTATTTAAAAAATATGTCATAATGTGTATAGTCTAACGCTTCACTGGAGTTTCACACTAGTGTTAGTCTGCATTTTGTTGTTGATGAATATTGTTCTGGAGATTAGGTTCTTGTTTCAGTTCTATTGTACTCTTCACCAAGAATGGAAATTGGATATTGAATACATTTATTTTGAAAATCGAATTCCTGTCCGTGCATTGTGTGTGTGTGTGTGTGTGTGTGTGTGTGTGTGTGTGCGATGGTTTTATCTAAAAGTATACATGCTAATTTTTTTCATCTGAATATATTCGGAACATCTTTTTTTTTTTTTTAGATTTCATACACATCTGATGTTAGGACATGGTACAGTGGCTAGTGCCACAGACTTGCGGGCTGGCAGGTGACAGGTTCAATGCTGATCAGAGGCACATATTTGTGAGAATGTGTTTACCCAGGCTGTCTCCTCGTCAGAGTGAAGCGTGTTGTGGGCTTACTTGAGAAGAGCAGAACCACGCAGTCAAAGTTCACCCACTTGTCGGATGCTTCTAAGATTCTTGTTCAGATTTGTGAACCAACTCTGCTGCTGTATCTTCCAGGCCTGGTTAGTGCCGTGACGTAGTATAAAAGGAAGCGTAGAGTTCAGTCCTGTTAATGGCATCGCAGACCCGAGTGGAACTGTGTAACGTCATCTCCATCCTTGTTCACATTGATCATCATTTAAAGACTTAACGTCAAATTCTGTGGCCCCTCATGCCTTCCTTTCGTGTGACCTTGGTTCTGAATTTCTCGTCACATCCACGCCTGTGATGAGTTCATTCAAGCTGTTTGTATTGGCAAGTTCATGTGGGGGTGGTTGTATGGATGTGATGTTACCCTGCCTTGCCCTTGTGTTGCCTCAGTTTGATTTCTTCTTTCCATATCCATGCCAGCGGCGAGTTCATTAAAGTTGTTTGTATTGGCAAGTTCATGTGGGTTGTTGTATGGATGTGATGTTACTGTGCCTTGCTCTGATTTCCTCTTTTCATATCCATCCTGTGGTGAGTTCATTAAAGTTGTCTGTACTGGCAAGTTCATGTGGGTGGTTGTATGGATGTGATGTTGCCATCCAGAGGGGGACATTTACTTACGTTAGCTCCAACTTTGCAATTATTGTGATCAGTACGGTGCTCACTTGGTAGATGGCGTCCTGCCCACAGTGGATGAAAATGGACCCCACTGAACAGCGCTGGGGTGGCAGTGCAGTGTCTCCTTTGGCGAGCAGCCAGACGGTGACATATTGCTTGCTTCCTGTGGACTGTCGGTGCTGAAGCTTTGAAGGTGCAAACGTGGGTGTGGTTAGGCATAGTGGGATGGGGAGTGAGTGACATGACATGCTGCTAACAGAGGACTGAAAAGAGAAAAAATTATAAAATGTAAATCTGTGTTTTGTTTCATTGTAAGTGCTTGACAGGTGAAAAATTGAAAAAAAAGAGTTTTTTGTTGTTTTGAATTTAATGTATGATACAATCAATTACATCCCTGTGGGATGCTTCAGAAATGGAAAGTTGTTGGGAAAAAAGTAATAAACTTTTTTTTTTTTTTTAGTACTTTTGTTAATGTGTTGCTACAATCCATTACATCTATAGAAAATTCAAAATACTGAAGTAGAGTGGTGGTTCAGTAGAGAAGGTTTTACTCTGATGCATATATGTTAAACTGATCTATTGGTCTCAGACTAAAAAGGAGCTATTTAGCTAAACAGAGATTTGATCATCTCCCACCCACACCCACCTGCCAACTCCCTCCCAAAACATTTGGCTACACTGAATGTTACAGTCCCCTGAGTTTCAGGTAAAGTGTACTCTGCTGTATTGTAGTGAGAAACACATAAGAAAATGTGAGGTTTGAGCTTCGCTTCTTTTCACACCTGCCAACACATCTGCATCTACAGGTTCCAGTTTTGTTTGTTTGTTTGGGGGACAGAATCATACTGTTAACATTTTATTTTTTCTACTAATGTCGACTTCTTCCAAGTACCTTACTGTTTGCCATGCAAACTGTACCCCGAGCTTCAAAAAAAAAAAAAAAACGCATCTTTCAAGAAGCTGTCTGACCCCCCCCCCCACCGTCCTTTCCCCAACCCTCGCCCTTTTCACCCTGATTGTCAAACGTTGGGTGGCATTACTCCATGCCGTTTATTCCTGTTCCTTCATACACAGCCACAGACAGGTTCATCCCGTCGCTGCTCCAGCACCGGCATTCTGTTGGCAGCTATCAAGGTCAGGTCATCATGAGGCAAGCCACCAGAAGAGACGCTGTTGTGAGTCACTTTGATGGTGTTCAAGGGCACCTGGCTAAATCGACATGTGCAGGCTACCATCTGTCGGACACCTCACTGACAACAATGATTGCTTTGTCATGGAATGGAAGACTCCTTTTGAAGACACTGTCATACCCATCCAGTGACAGTTCCCATGCTGATACCAACGACTTGTTAATGAATTCATCACAGGCAACAGAAGTTGATCAGTGAGATATAGAGCAAGACAATGTTGTGGAAGTCCACTCAGGCTGCTTCTACAAGGGCAAGTCTCGTCTCCAGACTTTCTTTCATGATCAGCAGGAGAAGCAAGTATCTATCAAGTGGAGGAAACTCGACTGAGTGATTGCAGTTTTTCCATCTGAAACCCTAACACAACTAAACTCTGACTGCGAGCCGGACGGGGTGAAAAATCCCACAAATGAACCCTGTAGCTTTTGGAAAGGTTACTGAGATGCTCTTTCTAGAATTTGAAAATTTATGTAATTTTAACCGCACACAATGCCACAGCTGTGTAGTGCTATAATTAGCACCGTCAGCAACAGGCTTGGGTGGCTGGCAGGCAGCGGACTGCAGTGGTGTAAATGAACGCCATGGATTTCCCGTTGATTGACTGTGGCAGGATAGTGGGATAAGGATTTATGTAAAATTGTTGATGCCTCTATTAGGATTCAAACCCTGTACATCCCAGTGAGCAAGCCCGTGATGGTAACCTGTTGCACACGGTAGCTAGACATGACTACACATGCTGGTCAAACTGCTTCAAGCTTTTGCTGTTTTCAATGCTTTGTGTGTGTGTGTGTGTGTGTGTGTGTGTGTCTGTGTTGTCACCAGTTGTTACATACATACTGTATGTACTTGTGGCTGTTGATAAATCTCATGCTTCATTAATATTCTTTAGTACTATAACACTGGAAGGAAAGAAAAAGTCAAGTTGCCATTTCTAACCAAAAAGAATGACATTTTTTACTAAAATTTGTCTGTTGCTGTATTTATTTTTCTGTATGAATGCGTTAAGTTGCAAAAGACTTAAAGGAAGCTTGTGGTTAAGCTTGTAATTTCTTTAATCACGCAATGATCCCACTGATATAAACTAGTTTACTTAACTAGAGTGCACACACACACACACACACACACACACACACACAAATGGCATACAACACACACTTTGGAAACAAAACTTCAAATGTGAACCAAAATAATTTTATTTCATTCACTCTGGAACAATGGAAATGTGACTTTGTGATCACAGTGCGATAACACCTGAAAAGAAATTGTTGAAAGCAATGGGCGTTTAACAAGAAACATGATAATAAAGATGTTTTTTTTCATTTTGATTTCAACATTCAATACACTTAGAATATACAGTTATGTTAAATTCAAAGTTTTTCTGTTAAAGGTGTTTTGTTCCAGTGCATTCTTTTTTTTGTTCACATCCAGAGTTTTCTTATTCAGGGATGCCAACTGTCTGCTCTATGAAAGACCTGCTGTTTATTTTCCTTGTGTTTTCACTGAAAAAAATAACACAAACGCTTTCCCATCTTTTTCCTTGCTGGAAAAGAAAAAACAAATGATAAATATCCTTTCATATGCTTATGCTGGAACTGTTATGTTCTCAACTGGATCAAAGAAAAGAAACCGAAGTATAACTTTAGTTCTTCAATTGCTGCAGTGGTGTAAAAAGTCAATACCACAGAGCAGCAGACATGTGCACTCATACTTTTTAAAATGAATTCTTTTTTTACATCGAGTGAAAATACATTTAATACTCCGCAAAATTAAAAAGAAGACCATCCTCTGTGCCATACAAGATCAGATCGACAAAAACAGGATTTGCCAGTTCAAGTTTTTAAACTGTCATATTATGCTTGATTAACTTTCAACAATGCAGAACTACAAATCTTCTCTTAAGAGGTCAAAACAGTCAAGACAACTGACATAGAAGTGTTTAAAACGCACCTTTTTTTCTGATAAATGAATTATCTTCGATGAGAAATACTCCCCAGCAGCAGAATTCAGGATAACGGGTCTGTTTGCTAACATCACCCATTCCTCTCTGCAGTTCATCTCTGTGTGTGTGTAAACTCTTAGGGTTATGATAGTTTATCAGCTATTTTACATGCCCCTGCAGGTGTCCAAAAGCATTTTTTTTTTCCTTTTCACACTCTCCTCTTTGTCTTCTATACTCCATAAGGACATCCATTTTCTGCTTTTTGCACATCCCCCCCCCATTAAGTTAGCACCCCTTTTGCATGCTGGAAGCTCTGGTTTCAATGAAAGCTTTCAAAAATTTTTTTTTTTAATCATTGTCAGGCTTACTATAATATAACACAGTTGGCCACAACGGGCCATTTGAAAGCAAAGCAGTCATCAAGTTGTAGGAACTACCTTCAAAAACACCTGCCACAATTTCAAAGCAATGGTAGCAATTCTACTGACATCTTTAAGGCAGATACGACCAGGCCATGCTGAGGATGCTGTCAGCCATTCTGCTCACTTGATCACCATCACATTCAACACACTGAAAAGTGAAACCTAAAAAAAAACCCATTACAGCACTGCAAACACTGTACTCACTCACATGCACCACAGAACTGGTAGATGGCGCGTGCAGACTTGCCGCCAAGTTACCAGACAGGAACAAGAAAGCTGGTCTATTGCAATCTGCAACTACGACAGAAATGCCAATCCCTCTGAACTGTTTTCAGGAATAATTTAGAAGTTTTGTTAGGAACTGCAGCAGAAATGCCAATTCCTTTGAACTATTTCTAGGGACAATTTTTGAATTTTTTTAAAGAACTACAGCAGAAATGCCAGTCCCTCTGAACTATTTTTAGGAACAATTCAGACTTTTTGTTAAGAACTGTAGCAGAAATGCCAATTCCTCTTAACTATTTTTAGAAACAATTCAGATTTTAGGGGGAGAACATTTTGAATTTCTTTTGAGACACTCAGACCTTCACTCGCATCAGCAAGCAAACAGCATTATCAGCATGACATACATGCAATGTTTTACCTGCCACAAAAGTCAAATTCTGTTGTTTGCACAGTAACCCGGACAAGTTTCCCCTGGGTGCATGGCATCAGGCCTGGGGTATTTTTCAATATAACTTCACCCACATCGTCTCTCCTGCCGCTGCTGCTTAACTGATGCAGTTAAGTCCACAGCACTAAGTCTCCTGACCTTAGAACCTCCTCTGTCCAATACAGGGAAAAACTTGATAAATGATAAAGACAGGCCTTTCCTGGATGGGAAAACAAGCCAGCTGACTGACCCACTTCACAGAGGCTCAGAATAGTTGCGTGCACCACTGGCTTTGGCTCAGCTACACTGCTGACCTGAGACTAGTAGATCTAGCTGCAAAGTGAAACGACTGCAGGCGGAAATCTAAACAAATCTTAAATAAATGTCAGTGAACCGCCCAGAGAAACGTGGACAAACGAGTCACAAGACAACACACAACGCGTTTCGACCTCTTAGGTCTTCCTCAGGTGAAACAAAGACGGACAAAATAACGAAAATGCACTTAGCATTCCTTGCGCTGAACTCGGAAGCAATCTGAAGCGATCAAAGCTAAGTGCATTTTTGTTATTTTGTCCGTCTTTGTTTCACCTGAGGAAAACCTAAGAGGTCGAAACACGTTGTGTGTTGTCTTGTGACTCGTTTGTCCACGTTTCTCTGGGCGGTTCGCTGACATTTATTTAAGATCTGCTGAGACTAGTAGTCAGACTTGCTATCCCAACTCGTCCTCGGTATACCATGTGTGTTGTAAAACTACCAAGCAGCTAGCAATGATAAAACAGGTGAACGACCCTACGTAGCCAAAAAAAGAACGTGAACAGTTCTGGCACTGGTAAAACATCTGGACACAATTGCACTGAGAACTAACAAAACAAACAAACAAAAAGCAAATGAAATTGGGACAGTTGGCATCTCTGCTGGAGTTTAAAAATGTGAAAAGTGTTCAGATCAAAAACAGTCGCTTGGAACACAAAGACAGCAAAATAGTGAACAACGGTACATGATGCTTTGGAAGAATAAAAAAGCAGAATGAGAGAGTGAGACAGTATCTTACTCTTATAAAGTTGATTTTTACCCTTGCTTTCAATGTAAGTGGCTGGGACTATGGTTAGAACAGATTCTCTGCATTAATTGTAGCACAGAGATATTTTTCAGTGCGAAATGCCATGGCAATGTTCCAGGGAAGAAGCGTGTACAGCAAGCGATGCTGGTGCTGAATATTTTTTTTTCAGTTTGGTATTACTAATGATTTCTATACTGAACAATAATGATAATAATCCTGTAAATACATATACTAAAGTAAAAGCAATTCAGAAACAAAAATAGTGGAGCTTGTTGTTTGGACCACTGGGATCAGCACAGTATTGCGAAGAAAATGCAATTCCATGAGATGGCATGGCAATAAATGCGGAGTCAAATACTTTATGTAAATTATGCAAAAAACTGGGCACAAAACATTCTGAAAAAATTTCCCTCATAATCTACACTCCCCCTCTCTCCGCATTCTTCCCTATCCATCTATATCCTATTTCTCGTGAAGGGCAAACACGACTGGTACAAAATGACATCAAGGTCAGTCTTATGTACAAGTGGAAGATGATTCATGCTCAAAATATGGTCATTTGGAGCAACAGTTATCTACTTTTTTTTTCTTTGTTCTTTTTCAACACCTTTCCTCTTCAAGTCTGAACGGGAACTGTACAAAGTAGGAAACCAATCTGCACAAGTTTCAAAGAAAAACAATATGAAAATGTTGTATCAAATACTTTATGCATGTGAACTATAAACTATTTCAAAACCCAGCTTAAACATTCTAAAGAAAATATGTTCATCAAAAACCTCCGCACCCTGTCACACCCTCCCCTCTCCCCGTTTCCCCCTACCCCTCATTCTCTTGTAGAGCGAATACAATCCATCGGAAATGTCAACAAGATAAATGTTCATATGTACAACTGGAAGATCTGTTAACTGTCAAAATACAGTCATTTGGTGCAGCTGTAAATCTATGTGCAGCTTTTTTTCTTTTTTGTATTCTTCCTTTATTAGATCAGAATTGGAACAACACAAAGGAACGTTTCAAGAAAATTCTTGGGAAACAAAGACATAATGGAAGAATTTGGGCAGGAAACGATGAGCGATACATTTCCTATGTGGCATCATATATCACATTAAAGACACAAAGGAAGCATTTCTGTTAGAAATGATAGGCAATAATTATATATATATATATGACATCATATCGCAATAACATTTCTTGATCATGGGACTCTGGGTTAAACAGACATGCACAATAGTACAGTTGTTTAAAAGGATTGAAGTATTTGGATTGGATATGACTAGCAATATATCGTACAAGTTCTATGATCAATAGACCATAAGGTGCTTTGAAAAAAAGGAATGTTGGAAAACTGAAACACAGTAGTGGGTTATGAATGATGGTCGATTCACCATAATATGCTGATATGGAGGAAACATTGGGTTAGAAACAACTGTCCATACATCATTTATTGGAATACAAGGAAACATTTCGGTTAGAAATGATAGGCAATACGTCATGATATGCTGGTACACACAGGAACTTTGGGTTAGAAAATGACCGTCAATACATCATAACATTCTGATATACAAGTAAAATTTTGGCACGGAAACGACTGTCAATACATCCTCATATGTCGGTACACTAGGTAAGAGCTGGGTAAGAAATGACTGTCAATATACCATACCACAACGGTATACATGGAAACAGTTGGGTTACAAATGACTGTCAATACACCATACCACAACGGTATACATGGAAACAGGTTACAAATGACTGTCAATACACCATACCACAACGGTATACATGAAACAGGTTACAAATGACTGTCAATACACCATACCACAACGGTATACATGGAAACAGGTTACAAATGACTGTCAATACACCATACCACACCATGGAAACCAAATGACTGTCAATACACCATACCACATGGAACATGGAAACAGGTTAGAAATGACTGTCAATACACCATACCACAACGGTATACAAGGAAACAGTTGGGTTAGAAAGAAGAAAGATTTGGACTAAAAATGACTGTCAGTATGTCCTATGTTGGCACACATGGGACCATTTGGATAAGAAATGACAGTCCACATTGTAACATGTGGCTGTACAAGAAAGCTGGATTAGAAAGGAGAAATATTTGGACCAGAAATAACTGTCAATACATCAATAACATGCTAGCATACAAGAAAAAAAAACTTGGTTAGAAACAGAAAACATTTGGGCTAAAAACAACTGTCAATACGTCATAATATAATGATACACAAGGAAACATTTCAACAAGAAATAACTATCAACATCTACTAACATGTTCGTACACAAGGAAAGGGGTAAGAAATGACTGTGAAAACATGATTTCCATCATACGACGCCATGATTAGCAGGCTGCCAGGACGCCACAACAGACTATTGAAACACAGTGTTGTACCTGCTGACTTTTAAGTGTAGCACGCCAAGATTTCATTGACAATGCCACACGCTGTGACAAAATGCAACACAAGCAAGCTACAAAGAAAGAAAAAGCTTCAGGGTCTTGGCGATGGTTTCAACAGAGTCACCAAGATCTTTGGACTGTTGACTTATTTCCTCCAAAAAAATTTCTGGTTCAGTCAGGAGAAGATGAAAAAGCGGAAGGAAAATGGCTAAAGATGATTGCGATTTTGCCGCCTTATTGATTCTTTTTGCTGTTGGCCATTTTCTTTTTTTTTTTTTTTGGCAGGTCAAGTCAAAAACCACACAATCACTTGCGAGACCTGCCTTTTCATGTTGTGTGAGAAGTAAAGTGCACATGATAAAGCTTTTTAAAACCTGACTTGCTGCATCGCATTTGAATGCCATGTTTAAATTTGGAATTCTACACTCTGAATGTGTCAACATGCTACACTTTGCGCTTTCAAGGCCTTCACGGCTCTGTGATTCTCAGACTGACAGGTAAGAGGTCTAGCCTCTCACCTGTCCTGAACTACATGCACAGGGACATGCCATTTTCTGATCAAACACGTTGCTAATGATCCACATCAATAAACACAATACATAGTTTTCATTTCATTTAGAAACAAGAAGGTACACACTGACCAGGGATTTAGCTCACGTTTTCGTAAAATGAGGAAACAATCAATGATGATGATGAGGAAAGAATGAGGCAAAGAAGGAATTAGGCTAGGGCAAGGGGGGGGGGGGGGGGGGGGGGGGGCAGAGAGATAGTGGGAAAGGGTGAAGAGAGAGAACTAAGTGAGAGAGAGAGAGAGGAAAGAGACAGTGACAGAGACAGACAGACAGACAGACAGACAGACAGAGAGAGAGAGAGAGAGAGAGAGAAATGAATGTTAATTTTCCTTTGCTTAATGTCACTCCATCTGTGTTATCCATGATGTAAACACACAGTGTTTGTGTTCCTATACATACATTTGCCCAAAAAAAAAAAGAAATATGTTGTACATAATGGTATACTTTCCAAGACCATGATTTGAAAAGTTAATGCAAAAAAAAAGAAAAAAAGAAAAGAAAGTTAAAAGTGCTGTCTTTCAAAAAGAGAGGAACACGATTTACACCTGGAAGAAAAATTCCTTATTAGTTTCCCAACAACATGGATTAAACAGGACTTGCGCAGTGGTGGTGTGCATAATAGTAATAATTGTGATGATATAAATACTGAATATCATACACATGGCTTTCAACAATACTGGCTGCCCTCAATATGGCCTATATTCTGGTTAGTTTTGGGAATGGGAGAAAAAAAAAGCAAATAAAACAATCCCATTGAGGTTATCCCATTCCCCTTCCGACCTTGTGATATTTCTTCCCTCTCACACATAACGTAACATAACATGACAATGGAGCCACTGATGAAAAAATGTTCAACTGGCTTAATCTCAACTTTTCAATACAGTCCAAGACAAAATTCACCAAAAGCAAATGAGAAGTAAACTTATAGCACACCACAACTACATGATATAATACTACACATACATACATACACATGTGTGTGTGTGTGTGTGTGTGTGTGTGTGTGTGTGTGTGTGTGTGTTAATGCCCTATACATTTCAATCTTTAAAACTTCAACCCTTTTAGGACAATAACAAAACAGGTTAGGTTTACTTTCTTTCTTTCTTTTTTAAATGAAATCTCACAGAAGAAAACTCACAACAGTAGACTCTAGAGTGGTGACACCCTGCACGCAGCTCCTGTACATGACTGAGCAGTTTAAATATGCGACCCTCCAACATGAAAAATATACATGTCAGGCAGTGTCTGACTAGATGTACTGTGTAGCTGCTACTAAATTTGAAGTGCCTACCATTTAGCTCATCAGCCGAGGACCAGGTCAGGCGCTTTAGCTCTCCAACTCTGTGAGCAGCTACAGCCAGCCATGCGAGTTTTCTTAAGCACTCCTGTTCCATTTCCACACTTTGCTCTTTCTAAATGCACTTTTAATGCTTGTTTTACAGCTGAAAACCTCTTCAAAATTTGGCCCAGCTTAACTTCAACTTCCCCCCCCCCCCCCCCCCCCCCCCCCCCCCCCGACAACTCTTGATAAACTGTAGCTTTTGGGTATCAAAATTTTGCATCTTTGGGAAAAAAAAAATCAAACATCTAGACAAGTCTGTTGTTGATGTCATAATCATTGCAAAATCCAGTCACTGGCACAGAGATCACAGACTGTATGATAATTTTCAATTAAACAGTTCAGGAATTTGAGCCTGACTTTCTTATGACTGTTTCAGGTTCAAGCAGAAGAGTGAATGAGGTGCAGGGCCACTTATTCTATGGTAGAGGGTCACATTTGTCATGACTGTCACAAATATCCATCCTCTCATGCAATGTTCATTAAAATATCACTTTATGTAGTGGTAACTGGTGACATTTGCATGCAGAAGATGTACATGACTGAAAATTTAACTTACATATACTCATTTGAGGAAATCTAAGGCTGAGCTGGTAGGAAGCCGAGGCGACCATGGCATGGCACTCAATGCCATCAATGCACAGAAGAACAGACAATGAAGCTGTGCTGTCAGTGTTGAATTAAATATGCAAAACGTTTTTTGTGCCGGTTCTCCATGTCTATTTAATTGTTTAACATGCATTATTTTGTCCTGTCATGCTTTGTTCCCTCATATCTTTTGTTGCTTAAATAAGGGTTTTTTTTTTTTTTTTTTTTTTTAAATTATAATGGACTTTGTAAAACTTGCATGCAGCTGTTGTATGATAAATGAAAAAATGATGATATGTATGTCCATCTGTGGATGTCTGGGAATCACATGGAATGTTCTGAATGGAATTCTTTTTCTTTGGGGTACAAAATTTTACAAAAAATGTTCCTCTTGATAGTACATATAACAGCACACTTTACATGACACATTATAAATCGAGATTAATAAAAAACAGTTGTACACATTGAAGACAAACATGATATGCCACTCTACATTATTGGCATAAAACCAATATTTGAAGTTGATGAAGTCTTATGCAGTGTATATGCTGCGACAAGTAGCCCAGTGGCATACAAATGTCGATAACAAAAACTGTGATCAGTAACGAATTTTGATTTCAAGTTGTATCCCCCCCAATTTCCCCCTTCCCACCCCTCCTCCCTTTGAAGAAAAAAATACTTCCATTTACATTGTCCACCATCCTGTACGCTAAACTTGAGATAAACTGAGGAACGTCTCCAGAATAGCCCTGGAAACTGGGTTTTAAACAGGAGGTAAATGTACTGCATGTATTCACAGAGAAAAATGTTTCATCAAACAGATCTTTTTACACCATGACTGTTGACCACAATTGAAAGCATAGCAGGGTACACCACTCTGAAGAGGAGCCATGATACATGATCTGCAGAAACTTTCCTGAATTTCCTGGGTGGTTGTGCACCCAGACACGCATTCAGACCATCAGGAATTTCATGTCTACTGTTCTTTCTAGCAGAAATTTCATCACTCTCATCATTATCCATGCACTCATCATCTGTCCAAAAATAAATTCTTCATTACAAAAATAAAGAAATAAACTAATAAGTTAAGCAAAGTTGTTTATGTCTGTCTGTATGATGTGGGCAAGAGCACACACATGCACATATATTACAGTGTGATCCCATAAAAGGTGTGTGCCCTTCATTCAGAAATGATTAATCTTTGTGTATCCCACATTACAATTCACAGGTGTGTGAACACACAGATGGTAAAAGAATGAACATTATTTTCACCTACAATGGGAAAGGTACAGATATAAAATCTCCTTCATCTCAGTTCACTAGAACTGTTCCACGTGGAGGAGGGACTGACTGATAGATAGCTGATCATCTGATCTCTTTGTCCCTTCGCATCACAAGGATTCTGAAGTCTCTCACTGAGGAACAACACTTTTCTCTAGTTCTGAAAAGAATGGCCCTTTTGTCACACCACTTTACCATACCACGTCACTGGCTGATAATTCTGCCTTGCCCTGAGAAGAGAAAGCACACAACAGGTTTGAAACTACAGTAATATTAGTAACTCTTTCTTGTGGGAGGAAGAGAAAGCACACAACAGGTTTGAAACTACAGTAATATTGGTAACTCTTTCTTGTGGGAGGAAGAGAAAGCACACAACAGATTTGAAGCTACAGTAATATTGGTAACTCTTTCTTGTGGGAGGAAGAGAAACCACACAACAGGTTTGTCAAATCAATGACTCTTTTGTGATTGAAAGATAAAGTACACAACAGGTTTTACACTACTGCAATCATACTGATAATTCTTTCTTGAGGAGGAAGAGAAGCATTGCAATAGGTTTTAAATTACTACAACCAAACTGATGACTCTTGTGCAGGAGAGAGAAAGTATACAATAGGTTTTAAACCACGATCCGATTGTGGACTCTTTCTTGTGGGGAAGAAGAGAAAACACACAACAGTTTATACACTACAGTCAGATCCATAGCTCTCTCTTTTGGGAAGAAGAGAAAACACACAACAGTTTTTATAACTACAGTCAGATCCACAGCTCTTTCTTGTGGGAGGATGAGACAGCAGACCTTGCATTTCATGCAACAATCTGACTGACTGTTCTTTCTTGGAGGAAGGAGAGAAAGCGCAAACTAAGTTCCAACTTGATTGCATATGAGAGTACATGGATCTTAGCCTCCAGGTGTGTTTGCTCAGTGAGCATGAGCAGCCTAGAAATGGGCTGTTTTTCTTATTTTTACGATACTTTGTGGATATGTTTATGAATTTAGAAGTCTGTCAAGTGTCCATGGCAAGAAACAGCCCTCTCTGAACAACTGCTTGCAGCACTTTACTGTGCTGCACAATCCTCTGCCCTGTTCGCTGTGCTGCCATTTCCAGTTCAAATGACCAACACTGATTCCTCTGTTTAAAGATACTGGTCTCAACCAGTTAGTACCAGTTTGGATCAAGGGAGAGCAGTCTACAGATAGAAGGATGATTGCTGACTGAAATACAGTGGTTTCTTCTGTTAGACCATTTCGGTTGAAATCACTGCTTTCAAGTAACATTTGACTCTGCAAAAAGCATTCAGTGTGAGAGTGATGCTCACACCTAGATATGTGTATATTGTTTCCAAAGAGTTTGACGCTCCATGTACAGGAGCATATATCAAAATACAACGTTTGGCGTGTGCAGTGGGATGAGAGGAAACTGCTGCAGCGATTAAGTGGCACACATTTACAGAGTCTCAAATCTGCTGGTGCTGGGAAATGATGAAATTCAAATTAAGCTGTCATCAACAGAGTTAATGACAGGAGAAGTGCTTTCTGGAAACTTAATGGTGTCCTAAGACCAAAACCTTACAACCGTGAATAAAGTGTTTCCACAGGTAAGGAAGAGACAAAAGAAGCTCCAAAGTTTTAGTTATCTACTCTCCTTTCATTTTCACCGCGCAGAAATTTTAGTAAACTCAAGGCACATAATGATCAAGCTGCCTGTTTGGTCAGGTACAAATAGTGGAAATTCGCTAGAAAATTTCTCTCTCTGTACTGAATTTTTTTTTTTTTGGGGGGGGGGGGGGGGGGGGGGGGGGGGGGGTGGTGGTGGTGGTGGTAGTCTTTCTGTGCCTGAAATAGAGAGTTACTGAAAATTTGCACCTGCCCTGCTAGACCATATACTACACGTTTTTTTTGTCTACTGACACCATTCCCATGAATGTTTACAGTTTGAGATCAACATTTCAAAAGTTGCACACATGCCATAATCAACCAGCAAACAAAGAGAGAAAAAACAGGACATGGTGATCACATAATGAAACAAACATAAAAAAAATAATCCCACGTAAAGGAATGCTGCAAAAAGTTCAACAATAACTACAGCGAGGAACAGATGACTGAAAAAACCACTCGAGACATCACGATCCCAGAAGGAAGATGGCCACAGCAGGTAGTGCAGTTTTTCTTTGTGGTACGTTATCATGGAAGTAGATATTTACAAAGCATCTATCATCAAATAAATAAACATTGCCATTCATCAAAAGTAAATTTTGTATGTGTGTGTGTGTATGTGTGTGTGTGTGTATGAGTGTGCATGTGCATGTGTGTGTGCAAGTAGCAAACACAAATTTGTTTTGCAGTTGCTTCAACATTCTGAAGCAACAATTTTCAAGATTATATATATTATCATTAAGGCAAGTCACAGCTGTTTAACTTATCCAAACGACACATGACTCACAAAAGGCAGATCAAAAGCAATGACACCTCAAATCAACTGAGATTTCAACTTTTCCCACCACAAATATACGCATTAAGGTTACACTCAATACAACAAAACATAACTTCATTGTTGGCTTTGAAAGAATGGTGTAAAGTGCTCACAGAACACAGAGATGTAGAAGTCCTTCACCATGAGGTGGTACAGCACGGCTTTACTAAACAATAACAGACTCACACGCTTACCAAAGCAGTGCTGGAGACGGTCTGTAAAGTTTTCTGCCCTTGGTGCGGCTGACAACTGAACAAGTCCTGTTCCAAACACAGTGCTGTTCATGCATGACATGCAGGTGTCATTTTAAACCTCTCATCCTCTCTGCCCACTCAGCTCCCGTGCTACCCATTCTGGTTTCCTGTACACAGCCACATCTAGGCTGTTTCATCGCAGTTCAACTCGCAGCGCTCCACAGGGGGCTCTCCATGTCAAGCCAAAAGCTTTGGTGGTGTTCAATGGTGCCTGTTCTGATCCAGCATGCATGTGACATCGTCTGCTGTGCCTCATACTGTTGACAGTAATTTCCAGAAGCAGCAGGAGTATCCCCCTTCCGATGGAAGCTGCCACCATCAAATACCAGTTCCCTATGAATCTGCTGACACTGAAGATTTTCATTTATATTTATTTTTCTTTTTTCAGTCGGATGAATATTTTGACAAGAACAGGCATGAATGTGGAGGGAAATGAAAACTGAAATCACTGTAAGGAAAAAAAAAAACCCAGCAAACAAAAGGCCATAAAATGTGAGGCTCTTTCATGACGATCAATCAGGATTATGAATCTATTCAGCTTCATTCTGGTGTCATATTATTTGAGAGGCCTGAACTCTGTGCCTTTCATGATGAGTACATGAAACAGCCTAGCATTAAAGAGGCTGTAGAGATTGAGGCACTTCCAGTTTTAGTCAGGTAATTTGATCAACGTTCTCACAGGACACATCCGTTTCGGTGTATGGATTTGATCTGTGTGGTAGCAGTCTTCCTGGCTGAGCTCACAGCATACTCACAACTTGACCATGAGTAAACCTGAACCACAATGTGCCACAAACATGACCCTCTAAAAGGAATTCAAGTTTGAACCTACGGTCCCCTAGCCAACAGCATGAACCACCTCCGCAGGTGTTCTTATTTCTCCTTTTTTTTTTCCCGTTAAAAAAAAAAAAAGTTTTTTCAAAAGCCAACATTGGTTACGTTTAGACAAGCCGAATGTAACCATAGAAAATGGAGAACTTGTGATGGTGAGTCAGAATGCGTCACGGATGTTGTTGAAAGATCTCACCGACAGATCCACTGGCAGGTGGAAGTTGATGACCAACAGTCTCTCCAGGGACTTCAGAGCATCCTCAAACCCTGACCACAGACACCAGCATGGAGATGCTTCAACAGGTGGGGAAAACAAGCATCAGATGATCAAAGCTGATTCTGAACACCTGTGCCACTGTGTGTAGATTTGTCAGGATGTTCGTAAAATTTACATATGTGAACAATTTCTGACAGTGGGTCACTTACAACCAAAAGAGGCTGAATATAATGAATCCAAAGAATCATACATGAAAGAAACACTTTGCCCATACAGCACTTGATATGCTTCAAATTGTCAATTGTCTAAACTCACCACTTCACAAATCTAACTACTCCTGCCCTTCCTTCCTGACTCTGATCCACTATCCACGATAACGCCATCCGTCCTCTCATGCTACACACGGTCCACACACAAATACTTGCAAGTCCTCAGTCGCGTCTGTGCTCAGATCTTTCCTTGATAGATTTTCAGCCCTGATCTATATCTTACACATCCAACAGATTTTCAGCCTTGATCTATATCTTACACATCCAACAGGTTTTCAGCCCTGATCTATATCTTACATATCCAACAGGTTTTCAGCCCTGATCTATATCTTACATATCCAACAGACTTCAGCCTTGATCTATATCTTACTTACATATCCAACAGGTTTTCAGCCTTGATCTATATCTTACATATCCAACAGACTTCAGCCTTGATCTATATCTTACATATCCAACAGACTTCAGCCTTGATCTATATCTTACATATCCAACAGACTTCAGTCTTGATCTATATCTTACATATCCAATATCCAACAGACTTCAGCCTTGATCTATATCTTACATATCCAACAGACTTCAGCCCTGATCTATATCTTACATATCCAACAGACTTCAGTCTTGATCTATATCTTACATATCCACAGACTTCAGCCTTGATCTATATCTTACATATCCAACAGACTTCAGCCTTGATCTATATCTTACATATCCAACAGACTTCAGCCTTGATCTATATCTTACATATCCAACAGACTTCAGCCTTGATCTATATCTTACATATCCAACAACAGACTTCATATCCAACAGACTTCAGATCTATATCTTACATATCCAACAGACTTCAGCCTTGATCTATATCTTACATATCCAACAGACAGACTTCAGCCTTGATATATATCTTACATATCCAACAGGTTTTCACAGGTTTTCAGCCTTGATCTATATCTTACATATCCAACAGACTTCAGCCTTGATCTATATCTTACATATCCAACAGATTTTCAGCCTTGATCTATATCCTTGATCTATATCTTACTTGATCTATATATCCAACAGGTTTTCAGCCTTGGTCTATATCTTACATATCCAACAGACTTCAGCCTTGATCTATATCTTACATATCCAACAGATTTTCAGCCTTGATCTATATCTTACATATCCAACAGACTTCAGCCTTGATCTATATCTTACATATCCAACAGATTTTCAGCCTTGATCTATATCTTACATATCCAACAGACTTCAGCCTTGATCTGTATCTTACATATCCGATAGACTTTCAGTTGCTGTCTGTATGTCTTATCTATCTGACAGATTCTCAAGCTGGATCTGTATCTGAAATCTAATTCTGTGTTCAAAGCTGGATCTGTATCTGAAATCTAATTCTGTGTTCAAAGATTAATATTCACAAGGTAATACTGTCATCAATATCCCTACCAATCCCAAACACAAACAATACATACAAACACAGAGATTTTCAAAAAAAAGGGGGGGGAAAAAAAGGGCCTACCAGAACGAGCCACATAACTCCAGTCCTGATAGTACTTGTCAATCAGTGTCTGCGTCCGGAACAACAGCCTCAGCCAGGTCACCAGTTTCCGTTCACTGTGGAAAACAAAATGGTAGCAAAAACTGCCAGAATTCTGCAATTATCTTGTTTCGTTTGACTAAAACAAAAAACCGACAAAATCTAGTAACAAACAAACATGGGGAGAAATGAGGAGGAAAAAAACAATACCTTCCTAAAGAATCCTATAGATGGTTAACATCAGACATGAAGTGAACGTGGTATTACCTTTCACTTATATTCATAAACAACTCAGCATGTTCTTCACTTGAAGCACACGGCATGCAAGGGTATCCGTCACTGAACAGAAATGATGCTGAGAATCAGGAAGAGTACGGCGCTTTCATGGCCTCTGTGGTTTACTCTGAAATCCTTCACCATCTCCCTTTCCCCACCCCCCCCTCCACTTCCCTGCGGCCACAGCCTGGTTCTCGCTGTCACAGTCCAGCATCAATATGAACTGCCAACGTCACCCATCAGAGGGGGCTTGGTGGTGGGGCTGTCAGTTCAACAGGGTTTACTGTTCAAAGTCTGCAGATCACCATCCACTGTAGATAACTCTATATCAGCAATGTATACACCTGTTTTCAGAACTGGTCTGTGCGAGTATCCCCTGAGAAAGAAAATTTCCACCCCTCTATGCCCAGTAAATCCCTCCTCCCCCCCCCCCTCCCCCCCACTACCCTCCAACCCCCCATCCTGACAAACACACATTAGAATGCACACACACAGCTGCATATATAACATATACCATTCTCTCCCCCCCCCCCCCCCTCTCTCTACACACACACACCCACACACATACACAACACACACGACACACAAACACCACACACACACACACACACAACACACACACAAACACACACACACACAGACACACAACACACACACACACACACAAGACACACACAAACACACACACAGACAGCACTGACTTGAGAGCCAGACATATAAAGGCCTTGAAGTGGGAGTCCTTGCCACAGTGGTGGTGAGGGGCATGTGCGTTCAACACCGTGTCAATGGCCCCCAGCAGTGTCTGCTTGGCTGTGATGGGTTTGCCGCCAACCATGTCCAGGTGGAAGGACTGGGACAGCATGCGAGTGGGCGACTCCTTGTACTCATGCCCATGCTGAGGACACGTCACAGCAATGAGCAAACTACATTATCATAATAATAATAATAATAATGATCCAAGTAAAGCTCCAAGTAAGTGCTTATTTGCCAGCTGAGTGACCTGTTTAAATCCAGTAGTCGTTATACAATAATCATGATCATTTACGGCGCTTAATCTTACATAAGCCCTAAGCACTTACAAATACTGAAAAGATGAAAGAAAACATAAATGAAGCCAATACCAAGATAAATATTGCAATAAGTACCATGCACCAACACACACAAGAATGCATATTGACACACACACACACACACACACACACACACACACACACACACACACACCACACACAGTCTCGCAACATCTGTGATTTATCTTCAGCTTCAGAATGTTCACAGCTCAGCTGATTTCACAAGCCTTTTCAGGGCTCTCAGCTTGTAGAGTAAAACAGCCCTGTCTTAAAAGATATTAACAAATACTGCAAATCTGTCCACAAAAAAAACATGCACAACGGTTTGTAACATTGTGGTTAAACTACTGGTATTTTCAAACTAGATACATTTAGATCATGTTCAGAGCATCAGCAAATCTACCTGAGTCAGTATCCTAGATTAAAACATAGTTCAAAAACAGATGTAACAAACAGCAACATCCACAACAGACTAAAGAAAAAAAGGCAATGAGCTATGGGCAGATAGCGTTGACTCCCAGCAGTGTCACACACATCTACTTGTTGCCAGGTTGCAACAGAACAGTTGACATTTTACGGACTGTAGCATGACTAAAAACACATGCTGAAAACTTCTTGAGTAAAGACGGATGAATGTACCAAGAAAGCAAGCAACAACACACAACAACACACACATGCACGCATGTGCACACATGCGTGCACACACACACACACACACACAGAATGAATAACAGTAAGGAATTATTGAAAAAAAAAGACAGTCAGTGAGAGTGACAGAAAAGAGAAAATAATCAGTTAACAACTTGTAGAAGATGGGATACAGTTGCACACTGAAGCAGCGCCCTTCATCCCTACTGGGGGAGTGTTAATCTTTATACATATAAAGCTGTGTGCATGTGTGTGTGTGTATAAGTGTGTGTGTGTGTGTGTGTGTGTGTGTGTGTGTGTGTGTGTGCGCATGTGTGTGAGTGTGTGTGTGTGTGTGTGTGTGTGTGTGTGTGTGTGTGTGTGTGTGTGTGTGTGTGTGGTGTGTGTGCGTGCATGCGTGTGCGTGTGCGTGTGTGGGTGCGTGCATGTGTACGTCTGTATGTGTGTGTGTGTGTGTGTATGTGTGTGTGTGTGCAATTCTTTGCGTTATAGGGGAGTCTTCTATGTTTACTGTTACATGTCTTCCAATACTGGGCCCAACTCTCACGCATGTACCCAACTTCAGTCCATACAAACTCTATATAATGAAAGGCAAAGTGAGGGGGTGGAGATGCCCAGCTAGCATGTGCACAAAAGGGAGTCTGCACTCAAGAGCACATCGGTTCCAAGCAACAGGTACCCATTTATGCATGTCTCAGAGGCAGACTACAAAACCATGTCAACTGATCTCAACAGATATCCAGTTCTTTGGCTGGCATAGGTGGGAACTGCCATGTAAAAACCATCAATCTAACCCATCATTTTATGGCAGGTAGCGACAATGTAGTCAATCTCATCTGTGTTGTAATCCAGTACACATAGATAAAGTTCAATTTCAGTAAAAGTTCAAACAACAGATTTTAACTAAGCCAATGATTCATTCAATGAGTTTCACTGCAAACACACTGCTGCACTGAATTTAACAAGTACCAGCAATGCATGTATGCCACATTCCATTTCTGGTACTTGTCGTTAGTTTCTAAAAAGGACATGATAATATTAAGTCATAAAATTGGCATTTCTGTGAGCAAAATAAAACTTAATGCTCAGCTGACAACCTAAGTTTGGTGGGGAAAAAAAAAAATCACCAATCAGATCATCTCACAGTTTTCGTCTCTTTGTTCAGTTTTCAAACGAAATCTTTCCTTATTTTCTTGCTTGGAGTATACACACACACACACACACACACACCCACACACACCACACACACACACACACACACACACACACCTAAAGCCACATGTACCATCCTCTCATGTAAATATTCCTGAAATTATTTTACAACACACAAAAGAAAGAGAAAAGCATTACAATAAAAGCCCCCCTGCCTGTCCCCATCCTGAGAGCTAGTTCCAACCTCCCCAAAGCCTCGCTGTCTCCTACCTTCATGTCATAGAACTTGGCCAGCAAGTCCCAGGCGTGCATCTTGTGTTTGATGTCAGTTGAACGGCTGGAGAAGCAGCCAAACCGCACCATGCCGGAGCTGGTGCTGACCTGATGGGCAGAATGGCAGACGTCCAATAATAAATCTTTTTTTTTTCAAACCTTTCTGCAGCTTTCGTTTCTCTTTCTTGTTAAAAAAAAATCTTTTTTAATAATCAAATAATCAGAGTTTACATGTGTGCTGAAAGAAGACAGTGCACTGGAGATTTAAAAACAAAATTGGCACATTTGTTAGTCATACACATAATACGTATACAATTTTAACTTGACAACAAGAAAAGAAAAAGAATAATACTAACAACAATGATAATAATAATATAAGAATAAGAATAACAGCAACAACGGCATTAACAATAATGACAACAATAAGAAAAGACCGCAAATGTCAAACTGTCCAATAATAATAAGCAAAAAAAGATTCCTGCCATCAACTTTCTTAACCACCTGTAGTAAAGAACAGAAAAGTAAAAAAAAAAAAAAAAGAGTAAAGCATACACGGAACCTTAATTTTTTCTCCATATACCTGGACTTGATATTTGAATTGGCAATAGGGTGTAGTATACACAGAATCATTTTCATTTCTGCAACTAGACTTACTAGAATTGGCTTCTTCTCTTTTTCTCTGAGTTTTTTTTTTTCTTTTTTTTTTCCTTCTTTTCTTCTTAAAGAATCAGGAGTTAAAAGGGTTTAAAAAAAGTTTTTAGGTTTTTTTTGTGCTTTGCCTATATATAGTAAGAGAATTTTGTTTTTTGCTTTTTGTGTGTGTGTGTATGTGTGTGTGTGTGTATGTGCGTGTGTGTGTGTTTGTGTGCGTGCATGCGAGCATGTATGTGTGCATGCATGCGTGTGTGTGTGTGAGTGTGTGATGTTGTTTTATTTGTTTGTTATTCTTCATGTTGTTGTTGTTTGTGCGTTTTTCTTCATTTTGGACTGTACACTCACCACTGCACAGAAAAGATGATGCATTTATATTTGCATGGGTAAGCCACGTATAATCAACCATCAACTTCTGATACTCAGCAATATCGCTTTAGAATAAACAGAACCATCTTGTTACAAAGGTGGTCCCCCCCCAAAAAAAAAGAATACAAGTCATGACAAGAACAGTGCAAACTGATGGAAAAAAAAAAAAAAGAAAAGAACAAAAAAGGGGAACACACCAACAGAAAGGAGAAGCAAGAAGTAGGGTTGACTCCCTTAGGCTAGACTTTACATCTGGCGAAATGAGACTGTACTGATCAGTCTGGACCATGATAGTAATCAAACAGCACATACGGTCACTCTTGCTCCCTTGAGTAAACTGATGTCTGTTACTCAGATAAATGCTCTCAATCGGACGATGATAGTTAGTTAAAAAAAAAAAAGCCATGTTTGTTGTTTTCACTTGTCAATTGATTCCTGTTTCAATGACACATAGATCAGCAGTGCCATGCTCAAATTACGCTTTGTCAAACTTTTTATTTCTATGTGTTATATCTGTATTTTTATTGTACCATAGCCGAAATTTTTATTGCAGCATACTGTATTTTCATTGTTGCATACCGTATCATTATTGTAGCATACCTATATTTTTTATTGTAGCATACCTGTATGTCAATTGTAGCATACCTCGATTTGTAGTGACTGACATTTAACAGTGACACTCAGTCTGGTTGATATTTCATCTTTACAGCTGAAGAGCATATCGAAGAGAAGTATCTGTAATTCAATCATAATCTCTTGTGCATAACTTGTTATGCTCTTCCCTACACAAGATGTTGAAATGACGACAGTTCCCATTTCCAGAGGTAATCAAACTTGTGATATATGATGAAGTGTCTGACACTGAACATGTTTACATCATTACAAGTGTATTTCTTTGAAGGAAAAATCATCTTCTTCTTCACAGTGTATCTGGTGGTGGACACTGCAAACATTTTATGGTCAGCAAGGGCATTTTTCAAACTTTTTCCAGTTTACAATTTAGTGACATAATCATTTTAAAAAATGTACAAGCAGCATTCCTTCAAACTGGGGAGGTGGGGAGAAAGGGGGTGCGGGTGGGGGCTGAAGTCGAATGGTTAAGAGCGTCCAGCTGTGGAACTGATGGAGACGAGTTCAAACCCCATATGGGGTCAGATTTTTATGGTTTGAAAACCTTCCCTGACCACCCAGCAGTGACTGGGTACCTGGGTTCGAATCTGGGATGTCAAGGGAGCAGAAGAAGAGGGATGGACTCCATCTTCCATAATGCTGTGCCCCTGACGCCTTGGATCTCTAACAGTTCACTGCCCTTAAGGTTGTTAGCCTATGCGACCTTAACCTGAACCTTATCTCTAACAGTTCACTGCCCTTATGGCTGTTAGCCTATGGGATCTTAACCTGAACCTTATCTCTAACAGTTCACTGCCCTATGGCTGTTGGGCTATGGGATCTTAAACTGAACCTTATCTCTAAAGTTCACTGCCCTTGAGGCTGTTAGCCTATGGGACCTTAACCTGAACCTTTAACCTTTATTCATTACAATTATGTGTGGGACATTTCAAATGTGAACAAAAACTTTTAAACTACGTATATCTTGAATGCTTTGGTCAGTATGTGGAAGTCTGCTGAATTTACTGCTGAATTTGTAAACTGCGGCTGAAACATAACACCAAAAGTTGACGATCAGCACATTCTCAAGTTTACATGTGTTAGGCTACACGGCTAGTGCACTGTAAGTTTCTCATGACTGTTGAATGTTTGACACAGTGTTCATGTGTCGCCTACCTCCACCAGTCCATGCTGCATGAGGTCTCTGATGGCAATGGCAAGCTCTTTTCGCACACACAGCGTCACCGCTGGACTGCTCAGGAATTCCATCTGAAAAGGGTCACACAAGACGACGGGTCAAACTGAATCAAGGTCAAGGCAAATTGAGCTAAAAGGGCAGGTAAGAAAAGAGTTCGAACAGATGGAAACAGTTTCTAAATGTCACAATCTCTGTGGAGGTCGATGAAGAAGACACTGAAGTACACTTTGTGAGCAGGATCATGAGATTCAAAATTAGAACCAGGCCATTTTGCCTTTATCCAGGAAATCTCTGCAACACAGGCATTTCTGCGCTGCTTCTCAACGAGTAAATTCCAGAATTCTGCTTTGTCTTCCACTCGACGTCAGTGAACCAATCTAAAATTGTTTCATTAAATGTAACTGCTGTAAAGAGTATTAATACATCATGCAAATCATTAAGGAAAAAGGCTTGGGACGATCGTGTTTACTGATTGCAGTTTACAGTTGCATGATCGTGTGCATGCGTGTGTTTTATTTATCGTGTTTGTGTGAGTGTTAATTGTTTTAAATGATTAATAATGAAGTCGCCATCTGAAGAAATGGATGGAGTTAATGAAGAAGAGCTCGGCAATACCCCTGTTTCAAGTCCAGAGGTGCCGTTTTCAAGATTGTTTCAGAGCGGGGACACAAAGCAGTACAGCACAAAGAAGGAAAAATTTGCAGCGGTATGTTTGTCTTTTGTACTTTTGTGTGTGTTTTATTACTGGGTGTAAAAATAATCCATTTGAGGTTGGCCATGAAAATCATTGCTGTTTCTCAGTATGTCAGTTTTTCAGTTATATAGTTTGTATTCGTTACCAAACTAAGACAGCTTCGGATTGCGAACCAAGCGTGCCATGTGTCGTTTTCGAAAGTTTCACAGCTGTTGAAACTGTGGGATTAAATGCAATCACTGTCTAGGCAGTATATGAGTTAACTAGGATGTGTCTATGACAGTGTTTTTGTTTCCTGCCATCATTGATTTTACATTGTCCTATATTGTGAAGAGATAAAAATTTATGACTTCCGATAACTTCCATTCGAAATCCTTGTACTTAGGCCTCGTTTTCATCCAACACCCGTTTAGCGCCGAATATAAGTGGTTGCTTCGTTTTCATTGTCCTAAATGTGGTTTGGTTTTTACCTGAAGAATAACCAAGAGGTCGAAAGACATTGTGTTTTGTTCTGTAATTTGTTTGTCAATATTGTATGGCGGGAACTAGTACCCTGTCTTTTTAGAACTTTGTACTTCATTCTGACATGCGTCATGTGTGTGTAGTCTTGAAAGCCAACACATACGGGTCAGGCTCCAGAGTTGTGTACCAAGAATGTGATACAGACCGCAAAAAATGCAAAATCCCAAGAGTGCATGCTTTTTACACTTGTTGCATAGCTTGAGGAGTAAATAATCAAGTTTTATTAAATTTTTAACAACACGGATGTTTCTCTTGATTATACTTATATGTTAAAATCTCTCACACACAGTGTAACACGGTAACTAAACACTTCACCAATAGGTTACGAGCCATTGACGTCACACGCAATGGTTCATGGGATCGCCCGCCATATTAGGGAGCAGGAAGTAAGACAGCGAGTGATAAACACAGTGAAACACTTGTGTGTGTTATTGGCTGTCATAGCTCCTCACACATACTAGGGTGCAAAACGAGAATGTATTGCAATTTTTTAGAATTCCGAAGGTGAAATGCCGTTGCGGAAAATTAATGGAAGGACTGACAACACGGAGAAGAAGAGCGTGGATTGCTGCGATCAGGCATACAGACATCGTGTTTGAGTACAGTGACGAAGGTGCTTGAGTCTGTTCCAAACATTTTCATGGATGTAATTAGATACCCCTTGATTCTGTATGCAACATGCATTAAGATTTTAAGTGGATGGAAGGGGCACAAACTTTAAAAATGCCCAAAATTAATATGGGTGTGTGCGCGCGAGTGTGCATGTGTGTGCGTGCATGTATGTGAATGAGTGTGTTAAAGTCCAACTTCCTTACTATGGGAGACTCTCATTCACTGATTCAGCTTGTCAGTATGGTTCTTCCTTTAGCCAACATTGTCATTAGTGTGACAAACATTGGGAGATCAAATCTGAATGACTGACATGAGAATCCCCATAATTATGCTGTCAGTGAAAGTGGTACAGGAATGTAATGAGGCAGGAACACTTTCGAAACTGATCATTTCACACATTACAAAAGTTCACTGTGAGTATCTCCTGAAAGTAAATCATTGAAAAGAGTAGGATAGAACCGACTCCAAAATTTCCAGATTTAATAAAGTAATAAATTAACTGATCTGTAATCTTCTGCAGTTTAAAATACCACACACACACACACACACACACACACACACACACACACACACACACACATATACTGCTTGGAACACAAACTGACACATAACTATGCAAAATAACTCCGAAAATGTACAGAAGCTGCTTTCATTCAAAACATTTTTCCCCAGGTTTTTTTTTTTTTAATATCTCCATTTTGGATTAACAGACATGAAAAGTCAAAGGAATCACTAGCATGAGCACATATATATACACAAAAAGCTAGCATTGAAAGTACACTTGTAGAATCATAATTTGAATTAAACAATGTATCCAAGTATTTTCCTATAATCCTAAACAATCTGAAACATCAAATTCACACACACACATGACAGCTTGACTAAAAAAAACAAGATTTAGAAAGAGTGGGTTAGTTACCACCAAGAACATAGACAAACAAAGTACAGGACAAGACACACAATGCATTTTCAACCTCTTGGGTCTTCTTAAGGTAAAAAAACAAACAAACAAACAAACAAGTTTGCTATAATTAGTATAAGTGATATTTGGCCATCATGCCATAGCACAACTTTTCAAAATGATTTTTTTCCTCAAGTGATATCTTCAGTTTCTATCTGTTCCCTTTGAGGGCACAGAGATGAAGCAGAAGACTAGTAAAATAGAAGTACTATTTTAAGATTATTTTTTTTTTCTTCAAGAAGACTGGTAATATAGAAACATTGATTTAAGATGATCTTTATCTCCATGTATATCTTCAGCTTGTATCTGTTGCCTTTGAAGGCACAAAGATGAAGCAAAAGACTGGTAAAATAGAAAAATTTCAAAATGACCTTTGTCTACATGTATTTCTTCAGTTTGTGTATGATCTGTCCCCATTTAGTTTGAGGAAACAAAGCAGAAGACTGTCAAAATAGAAATATTTCAAGATGACCTTTTCTCCATGTATATATTCAACTTGTATCTGTTCCCTATGAGAGCACAAAGATGAAGCAGAAGACTGTTAAAATTGAAATGTGTTTTTAAGATGACATTTTCCTCCCTGTAATTGGCATACATTAGTGATCATATTTTGGGCACAAAAACTGTGTCTGTAGGTTTTCCATGATAAATGGTCTTCCTCCAGTATTATTTTACAAATGGAGAGTTTGTAAAACAAACTAAACAAAAAAGAAAAAAAACTTTTCATTTATTATCAGTGTGCATTGTATTCTTCTGAGTTTCAAAACAGATTCTGAAGTTAGCTATTGTGTGCACTATTAATATTCTACTATGTTTGTGTGATGTGATTCAAGAGCACTTGTTTTCCAGCAGTGCACATATGCTGATTTATGTACACATGCATGAGCAGTATAATTCAAAAGAATTCCCACAATAACAATGACTGATTTAAAAGAGGAAAATTATACTGCAAAGGAAACACAGCTGTACCGTATGCAACATGACACATGATTTTGCTGTTACACACTTCAAACAAAATTATCACTGCAAAAGTTGTAAAAAACAACAGTAAAACAGATTGTAATATAAGATTTTTTTTTTCCCCGGCAGTGTTACTCATATGTATCTGAGTTGTATGCATGAACAGTGCGGTTGAAAAAAGCATCACCATTAATAGCAAAGACTGATTACAAGAGAAAAAATTTCCTGAAAACATTAAAAAGAGCTGTAAATGACAATACATGATTTTGCTGTTTCACGCATCAGGAGAGACAATACATTTTTCCACACACAGTTGTCTGAAAACTACAGGGGAAACTGCATCAACCATTACACTTGAATGCATCTATATATATCAATACTGATGCAAATGGTATTATGATGACCATTCTTTGCAGAATCAAAAAAGGCAAATTTCAAGTGACAAGATGACTGCAATGAAATATCTATGGTCGTTGTGAATGTTAAATGTGTATCACACTTAGACTCCAACATTTGGAGTTAACTTTGTTACAGAGTTCTTTAACTTTTTCTTTCTTTCTTTTTCTTTCTTTCGTTTTTTTTGTTTTTTTTTTTCTGCTCAGTGTTAGCAGCTTTGTGGTCTTTAAGGTAGTGCGCCTGCCAAGGAAGCGAAAAGTCCCCTGCGAATGCTGAGGAAGAGGAAGTAGTTCCTCAGTCTGGAAGAGAAATTACACTTTAACTGCTGAATGTTGATGCAATTTGAATAAGAAAATATACATCTTCATGATGTAGATTAGTCCTTCGAATGAGACTATAAACCGAGGTTCCGTGTGTGAAACGCACGCACAACATCTTGCACACACGTAAAATCCCATCACCAACTTTCGGAAGAGAAGGCCAGTTTGGCCGTTGGTATGGATGGCACGTTACACATAGCATGCACCTTCCCCGAAGATGGAGTATGGCTGCCTTAATGGCGGGATAAAAAAAACGGTCATACACACAAAACTCCACTGCCTGTCTATACAGGCAGTGTGCGCAGGAGTATCAGCCTGCGTACGCAGAGAGATTAGGGAAAAAAAATATGTCTGTTCTCTACACATCCTTTTGTGAGTTTCTGATGTTTCTAAAACACTTTTTTTTACCTAACCTAGTCTATATCACAGAAATGGCACAGTTCCAAGAACAACCCTTTTACATGAACATTGGTGCATATGACCCATGTGTACTTGCCTGTATGTATATGCATGAACTGATGTGTACATGCCTGTATGTATATGAAACTGATGTGTACATGACTGTATATGTTTCTATGGATCTACATTTACATGCCTGTATATGGTCTATTTTTTTTGTCCAATCCTTTAAAACATAAAGGATTGGACCAAAATGACCATGCCGGATCTCCTCATGACAGCTGCCAACAGAAGAGCCTGGAGAGAAACAGCGGCTGCCTATCACGTCCCCCCAACGACCCTAGCGCGGTCAGGGGAATGAGATGAGATAAGATGATACGGTCTATGGATCCATATATACATGCTTGTATATGACTGCATGGATCAATATTGCAGATGCCTGGACATGTGTGCATTGATCAATGTCTACATGCCTGCATATGAATGCATCAATCCATGTGTGGATGCCAATGCTGTAAATGAATCCATGTGTACAGGGACCTATGTGTGCGAGTCTATACATATATGGGATCAACATGTACACGCCTATGAATGTGTGTATCAAAGTATACCTGCCTGAATGTGTATGGTATGAAAAAAATTTTAACCACAATTTACATACGATACATACATAATATATTAGGAGCAGCAACAAACTGAAAACTTACAGTGCGTTCTACAAATCAAATCAAACACCTGATTGACTTGACAGCTGCATGTGTACAGATCAAGTGTGTAAATATATACATATATGCTGCATATGGATCCATGTGTAAATGGTTTTATATCACATGCTTACCATGGACAAATGTTTGCTTGTACATGTGTAACAGCAATCATCACACGGTGCCTCAAGAAACAGGCCGACCACCCACCTCCTCAGAGTCAACAGGCCGACCACCCACCTCCTCAGAGTCAAATGACCACCCTTCTTTTCAGAGTCAACAGGCCAACCCCCACCTCTTCAGAGTCAACAGGCCGACCACCCACCTCCTCAGTCAACAGGCTGACCACCCACCTTTTCAGAGTCAACAGGCCGACCACCCACCCTCAGTCAACAGGCTGACCACCCACCTTTTCAGAGTCAACAGGCCGACCACCCACCTCCTCAGTCAACAGGCTGACCACCCACCTCCTCAGAGTCAACAGGCCAACCACCCACCTCCTCAGAGTCAACAAGCCGACCACCCACCTCCTCAGAGTCAACAGGCCGACCACCCACACCTCTTCAGAGACAACAGGCTGACCACCCACCTCCTCAGAGTCAACAGGCTGACCACCCACCTTTTAAGAGTCAACAGGCTGATCATCCACCTCCTCAGTCAACAGGCCTACCACCCACTTTCAGAATCAACAGGCCCCCACCCCCAGAGTAACAGGCTGATCATCCACCTCCTCAGAGTCAACAGGCCTACCACCCACTTTTCAGAGTCAACAGGCCGACCACCCACTTTTCAGAGTCAACAGGCTGACCACCCACCTCCTCAGAGTCAACAGGCCCACCACCCACCTTTTCAGTGTCAACACAGGCCGACCACCCACCTCCTCAGAGTCGGTGCCGCTGAGCTCCTCGTCAAGCGGGCGGCAGTCCTTCTGCCACTGTCTGTCCCTCTGCTGCTGCTGTAGGGCCAGGTCCACTGTGTGGGATGGCCCCTTCCAGTCTCTCTCTCAGCTCCCTGCCCATAGACACAGGGATGAAAATTAGTTGCAAAGTGAGGCGACTTTAGGCGGAAATCTAAACAAATCTTAAAAAAGCTTTTGAAATAACTGCCAAATAACACGGACAAACAAATCATAAGGCAAAACATGACACATTTCAACCTCCTAGGTCTTCTTCAGGCAAGACAGACAACACTCAGGACAAGGAAAATGAAGACATGCAAATGATTGCTCGTTCATTTCCCTTGTCTGGAATGTTGCTTATCTTGCCTGAAGCAGACCTAAGAGGCTGAAACGCGTCGTTTTAATTTGACAAGATAACTGATTGCTTGTTCTTCATTTTCCTTGAACTCAGTGTTGTTTATCTTGCCTGAAGAAGACCTAAGAGGTCGAAACACGTCAAGTTTTGTCTTGTGATTCTTTTGTCTGTTTTGTTTGGCAGAATCATTTCAAACACTTTTAAAGATTTGACGAGGATGAAAAGTTAAAAAAAAAAAGTTGTTAGTTTGGGAAACCAGCATTTCCTTATTTTAAACCAAAGTGTTGCTGTTGGCTGGTTTTTTTCTTTTTCTCTTTTTACAACCAAAGATATAAGGGAACCTGCCCTTTGTTTCACCTCTGTGGGAAACATTTCACACTCTAGTGATCCACTGGGGAGAGAGCAGACCTCTGTCAAGGTCAAATGGATCCTGGAAAAGCCCTTAGATCTGGCTCTATAACACAGATCCGCACCAAAATTTCATGGGTTCATCCCTTGGTCATGTTTTATTGTTCCACCATGTTTGTGTTCAAACTGATTCATTAGTCTGCGCATAAATCGCATTCCATCTTTTTATCAAGTTTGGGTTAAAACTGGTTCATTAGTTGGTGCATAAATCATATTTCATCTTTCATCAAGTTCATATTAAAATTGGTTCATTAGTTTGTGCACAGTCACATTCTATCTTTCATCAAGTTCACGTTAAAATCTATTCCTTAGTTTAAGCATAAATCACACTCTTTCTCTCCACCAAGTTTGAATTAACATTAGTAATTAGTTTCTGCATAATCACATTCCATCTTTCCACCAAGTTTGTGTTAAAATCGGTTCCTTTGTTTGCACACAATCTTACTGATCAATCCTGGATCCTGTCTTTGATTTTTGAGTCAGCACCAAAATTTGTTTGATCAAAATTTGTTTGATTTTGGGTCATATTCCCTCTTTCAGCCATGTTTAACTAAAAACTGTGTCCATTGTGTAAATCCTTCGAGCCATGTCCAATCCGCCTTTTTTTAATTTTGGCCACACATCTGTAAATGTCTGGGTTCAAACTTGTGAGAGTTTGAACTTGTGGTCTGATTCCATGCCAAGTCACAATCCAAATCACAAATTTCAATGGGTGGTTGAATAGTAAGAGAAACTGAGGAGGTGGTATCCACATATGTGAATGTGTCCATATGTGTATATTCATGAGAATGTGTATATGTCCATGTGTATGCATGTATCTTCATGTGAACAGATGTCTTCTATGGAGAAAGAAGTCTGGGACCACAATGCACTGCACAAGTGAATACTGCTGCTGACACAAACTAAACACACCAACGACAATACCATGACAATGCCAAGATGACAGAATAAGGAGCTGGACAGGGGGCTGAAACAACAAAGTGATTGGGTCTGATTCTCCTATACAGCTACAGGTCAACACAGATGCACCTACCCCCAGTCGTTCCCCTTGGAAGTCTTTTTCAAGACGTTCTGATTGACGTCCTGGCTGCCACAACCCAGCTGGCTGAAGACGTAGATCTGAAGAATGGTCAGCGCTTTCCTCATCAGCTCTGTTGCCGTGGCTTCTGAGGCCTGCCGGAACAGCACACCATGATTCTCTCCCCTACTCACCAATGGCGCTTTGACCCCATGAACTGCTTACACTTGCCAGACTATCGTACTCGCTTTATTTTGTTGTGCACCTACATATGAAGTCTGCACCTACGTTTAGCATCGGTGCATAGCTCACACACAGTTTAGTTAACACTTAAACTACCAGATTTTTTTTTCTTTTTAATAAAATGACATTTCCATTAGTACCAATTTTACTCAAAAGGCGTCGTACAAAATTCTGAAGATTTTTGTTTTTCAGAGAACTCCTCAAGTTTTATTTGCATCGCTTATCTGCACAGACAGGAAACAATCAGGGGTATTTTTTATTTTTTACTATTTTTTTTTTTTACTGGCCAGACGAAATACTGTGTTCAGCAACATCTCTCTGGACTCACTAAAGGCAATCAACTGTGTCAAAAAAATCATAAAATCACTGACTGGCACACATTTTTTTTTTCTTTCTAATTGTTTGCTGCTGAGCAAAGACAGGAAAGAGGCACATGAAACTCAACACAAACACACACAAACACACACACACACACACACACACACACACGTATGTACACACACATACAAAAAAAATTTTTTTCACTGTTTAGTTAGGACAAAGCTATAGCTATGAAGTAAACACAGAGTTGACAAACAGAGAATTCTCGGGCCTACCCCCCGGTTTACTTCCGAAAGTGTCCCCTTTGCCTTTGTGACCATCGCGTGCCTTTGCTGATCCACAACAGCCCTGAGCATCAGAATCGTAACTGGACACCTGAAAGACACGGAACATTTCCAGAATCATGACATGTCTGAAAGTATTTAAAACATCTGAAAAATTTTAATGCGATAATGAGAAGACATAAGATAGTTTTAAGATGTTGAATTATCGATTTTTTATTTATTTATTTTTTCAAACGTGTTCATTTTTTAAAATAATGTCTGACGTAGACTGATAACTTCTTGGGTGTACGATGTAACGTATCATTTTGATCTGCCACTGTCCTTATTTCTCATTTAAATTTTAACTAATTGCTGCTTCAGTAATATCCTCTGGGACTGTGCAGAGCTGTAAAAGTATTAGGTGACACACAGCAAAAGTTACACTGGTATTACTATCAGAAGCTGATTTCACT
>JADBJO010001120.1:260000-272500 GCA_016801955.1 Conus betulinus
TCAGAAAATCAATCCATTTCTCCTTCTCTCCATCCATCCACCAACCAGTTAACTAACAAGTCTATCTTACTGAGCAAATAAATAAGCAGTCAACTGTTCAAACTAATCCATCAGCCAATAAGTTCTTGATAGATAAACCTTGATCAAAATATTAATCTAAACATTCTTGTCACTACTCTGCAATAATAATGTCAAACTGAATGTTAAACTGACTCTATGAATCTTGTGGCAGGCATATTCGAATTAACTCTTTCATTCCTACTTTTCTATGAACCAGTACTTCCTCTTGCTCCTAGATTCTTATAATACGAGTATTCCCTTCATTCCTCGATTTAGAGAGAAAAAAAGAAGTGTAAAGTGAGAACTGCCACGTATGCAGTAGCAAACCGGCCAGAATAGAGCAGCGACCACTTTCCCACTCTGTAGGGGCCATCTGGCATCCATTCCATTCATAAACACTGCCCCGCAAATGACCCGGTCATGATGTGTACCATTGATGTGCGAAGTTCAAAGTGCTTACAGCGAGAACCGATTTTCCAGGCTGCAGGACGGAAAGGAGGGGGATTTTGTGCTGCCCGGTTTACCAGGCTGCAGGAAGGAAGGAAGGGTATGATTTCTGAGAACCAGAAAACGGGGTTGTTGTAGGGATGAAAGAGTTAATGCAGCAGATTTGGCCCGGACATGCAGGAAGAAAGATACGCATCTTGATTTTTGTTTGCTTACTTTTTAATACTTTCCAGACGAGCGCGGCAGCAGAGCAACGTCGCTTCCCTGCATCCACGTGCACCGCACGTGCTTACAACCGTTGCAGACGCGCGATTTTCACACTTTTTAAATTTTATTTTACGTCTCCTAATATAAACCTAACAAGCAATTGTTATATATCAACGGAAAAGGTAAAGCACGAACTTTGTAATAAGCATAGAATTAAAATACATTTTGGGTAAAATAGCAACGCTACCGTTACAGAAACAACATAAGTAAAACGTAGGAGAACACAATCTTGTTTATGTTTGTTTGGTTAGTATGACAACAGCAAATGAGGAAGAAAAGGGGCATAAAACTTTGCTCTTACTTTGAACAGATGCAGAGAAAGCCTGAGGTATTCAATATGTGTAATCCAAGTGATTTTTTTTTTTTTTAAAGCAATTAAAAATCATTGAACACAGTACACACTTTTCACTGTCTTCGCTTCAGATGATAAGACTTATAAAACTGATTAAATACACAGAGCAAATAAAAATCAAGCTCAGATTCTTTTGATAAACTTGTACACCTTTTTTACCCCCTCATTTTCTGAACTACTTTACTGAACCAGTTCTAAAACCACATGTCATTTCGCCTTCTGCCCGATATATTTGGTGAAGCAGGAAATTCCACACGTGCCTTCCAGTGCCAGATGGGTCTCTTTGTTCGGACTACTCTGGGGTCACAAAGGTCATCGCTAGTGCATGTAAACTTATCCTTCCAGTGGCTAGAACCCTGTTCTGAATATTTATGGCAGCTGCATCCCCTAGACGGTAGACGAGAGCACATGGGAATATTTTATAATTGTGCAGTCACTGAGGCACGGCACGTCCGGGCAGTACAGCAGTGCTGCCATCACCAGGGCACGGCTTGTCGTGAATGGGTCGACAGTTGCCGTCACTATCGCACGGCGCGGCGGGAAAAGGTTAAAGAAATCAAGTAATCAAGCAACTGGGATTCATACCCACTTTTAACGACTGTTCCAAAAACATGACAAAGAATGACTTATTTTCTCTCTATTTCTTTCTTTTTTCTATCTACAAAATCTTCCAGCCAAAAATGTTAATTCATTCCCACTTCCTTCCCTTTTCTTTCATTAAAAACCCCTCCAAACTATTTTTCACTATTTCCCATTAATCCAATAATTGATACAATTACAGAAAACAAAGCCAAGAATGTGATCAATTAATCATGACGTACTTTCCAACTTTCATTCGCTCCACTGTAAAAACATACCTTGCAAAAACTGGATAATCTCTCCAGGTCTACAACCTGAGTCTTCAGCTGATCTATCAACTTCTCTTTCACTTTCACAGGTTCACAATCTGTAAGTAGATGTGACATTTGTGTATAACATATGTGTATAAACACACATACACACTATCAAGGTATTCTTCAAGAACCATCAACATAATAGCACTGTTAATGATCTAGTTTCACCATCGACTTCTCTTTCACCAGGTTTACAAACCGTAAGCAGGTGTGACTTTTGTATATATGTACACACACACACACACACACACACACACACACACACACACACATACACACAGTATGTCTACCAAGAATCACCAATATTATAGCACTGTTAATAATCTAGTTCTTTCAATGGTATTATAGCATCGCTGACAATCTATGTGACTCAACTGATGTATTAGCATTGATAGTCTTTGTCTAATACTCACAGGCATAACAACATTATTAAGAATCCATTGGGCTCAGATGAGAAACGGCATTATCGATTAATCTACAGGACTCATCTGTTTGATTGACTTGTTAATCTATAGGACTCACCAGTCAAATAGCATTACTGACGGTACGTAGAAGACTCCCTAATGTCATAGAATTGTTGGCAACCAACAAGACTCGCCAATGTCATAATATTGTTGGCAGTCTATTGAACTCATCACTGTTTTAGCATTGCTGACAGCCTGCAGGATTCACAATAGTCTTGTGGACAATATACAGGACTCTCCAGTGTTACAGCACTGTTAATGTTAGTGTGAGTGTGTGAGTGTATATGAGCTTATATGTGTATGCGTGCATGTGTGCATGCGTGCGTGTGTGGTTTATGTGTGCATGTGTGTGTGTACTGTATGTGTGTGTGCATGCGTGCATGCATGTCATTTATGAGCTCATGTATTTGAGCATACAATGTCAGGTCAATGTTGGCAAGTTACTGGAATCATGAATGGAAAAGTGCTGTCGACACTCTAAAGGACTCACTGATGTAACGGCGTTGTCGACAATCTCCCTGAGTTCTTCGGTGCTCAGCTGGTCAAAGTTTCTGCAGGTTGATGTGAAGCTTGTTGCGGATTTCCTCCAGGACCACCTTCTGTTTCTCCATCACCCGACTGGTTGGGGGCTGGTCAGCATGTCCTGACTGCAACCAACATCACTGTTAGCTCCACTGTAAACGTCACTGTTAGCTCCACTGTAAACGTCACTGTTAGCTCCATTGTAAACGTCACTGTCAGCTCCACTGTACAGATACTTGTCACACACTACAAACAGGTATTAGTGACATGAACCTTCCACAAGAAAGTCGTCAGAAAACCGATATATAGTCATGCTCTGAAAGTTTCTATATTTGTTGTTCTCACTGAAATTCACTGAAAAAAAGAATGTGTAAAAGACCAACAACAAACAAACAAACAAAAAAAAAAGACCTGAAATTGACTGCTCCCAGCAGGGTGCTGATTTTGAGCCTGTGACAGGATGAACCTGGGTGCAGTTGTGTATGTGAAGCTGGGCAAAGTGGGTGTAATGCCATAGGGAGGGCTGAACACTCATACATCCCACCCCCAACCCCCCCCCTCCAAAAAAAAAAAAAAAAAAAAAAAAAAAAAAAAAAGAAAGAAAGTTTAAAAAAAAACAAAGTAAAAGAAAGCCGGCATTGAAATTTGTGAATCCCTGGTTTGTGCAATCATCTTGTATACAGATACAGACTAAGATCAATGAGAAATGATCAAACATGGGAAAAAAATAAGCAGAGGTTTTAACCATCCACTACTGTGCTCATACTGCCATGTACCTGATGAGCCATTCTGGAAGGAGGGAGGGGGGGTGGAGGGGAAAAAGCATGGAAGTTGAGACAACAAATTAAAAAAAAAAAGAGAAGATTTTTCAAATTGTGTTTTCATACTTTATGCAGAAACCCGCTTGGTAATTCGTCCTCCATAGTTTCATTTTTGTTTCTAGCCCTTTCAGGGTTCCTACAATTTCCAAAGAACAAATTTCAAGGGGTTTTCAATGAGTTTTCTAGGTGATTTTTGTCAAATTCAAAGCTACAATACATGCCTAAAAATTGATGAAGTTACAAATTATCTCCCTTGGTTCAATAGCCGACCACAATCTGGGATCGCGACAATGTTGTAAAAATTTGTTTTAAAATAATTTTTCATCACATGAATGCAGAAAAGTCCAACTGCCATTTCGTTTTGCCACATCAAAACATTTCTGGAGCCGATGGCTTGATTTCCAAAGGTTTTCAAGGAGGTCTGGTCAACAGAACCATATTTTTACTGATTTTCATGGATTTTCAAGGCCTTCAAATTGGCTCTCAGAATTCAAGAACTTTCAAGGAGTTTCAAGGAGCGTATGAACCCTGCCTTTTCATCGTAGCCCAAGCCCTAAGTTTTATTCCACTCAATGGACCCCCTCTCTCACAGTGTTGCTCAGTTTTCCTAACCAGCTCTGCAGGTGTCTGTATCTCACAGGCCTGGTCGATGCTAGCTGTATCTCACAAGCCTGTTTGATGCTGGAAGGAGCATACTATACAGCGCTGTAATTCTGTTTCAGTTTCATCTGGGAGGCGTCACTGTGTGCGGACTAGTCCATACACGCTACACACACATCAGCTATGTTTTGAGACCACACTGCGCATCTTTTTAAAGCTGTGGATAAATGAATTAATGACCAAGATGTGAGAATTTAAGAAGAGGGTCTCGTGGCTACAACTTAGCAGATGTCTGACCTAAGCATCAGTCCCACACGCTGGTCAGACTGAGAGTATCTACCTAACATTGGTTGTGCCATTACCATTATTGTATGTGTGTGTGTGGTGATTGTACACATGTGTAATCCTCGCTGAGAAAAGAATAAGCATGTTTTGTAACCTAATTCCATTGAGTTTCTTCCTTTAGTATTTCTAAAAATGTCTGTTCATGTTCCTGACCTCATAGGCATAGGTTTCCAGATCCTCTAGTTGGGACTTGAGCTGCGTGATCAACTCCCGCTGTTTCTGCCTCTGTGCCGTCATTCTCTCTTCATGTTCCTTTGTGCTCTGCAAACACCACACAATGCTGTAAATGTATGAAATGTGCTCAGCATGGTGTGTGTTAATGTGTGTGTGTGTGTGTGTGTGTGTGTTTGTGCATATATGTCAGAAACATGCATGCTTGCGTCTTTTTACTATCTACTCACTTTCCCCACCATTATTGTTCGGCTCAACAAGAATTCTTCAATCGCAAATAAATGCACAAATCCAGGACACACCCAGTCCCAGCATTGTCAATCTCAAAAACAGATTTTACAACAACAACAAAAAAAAAAAGGAACATGCAAACGAAAGAACTCATTTAAAGAAAACAATTCTAATATCAATACTTTGACATTTTCTCTCTTTTTCCTTGTCTCTCATCTTCTTCTGCTTCTTTTTTTTTCATCATTCTGACAATTTTCCTTCAAACGTCAAGTTTTAATATTCAATAAAGAGTGAAGAAAACATAGGTGATATTAACCTTCTTTCTATGGAATCATGGAAAACATTGCATAAAAGACTTGACAGCTTCTTTCAAAAGCCCGGCTTGATTTCATATTTGTGATACTATTCCTTCTGTGTGCTGGTTTTCAGCTATTATTCTTTTTTTTTTTTTTTTTCTATACTACCCCTTTAATATTCCTCAAAATAAAAAAACAGATCTTGACCCATCCACAACCAAAATTTTCTTAAGGTTATTTGCAAAAAAAAACACAAAAAATTAATGCTTACATTCCACTTCTCCCTTTAAAGTATTTTAATCTCCTTTTTTTTTCTATAAATACGAACTGCTTGCGCATAATACTAACAGTGCCACAACTACAATGTGATAGAAATACCCTCTCTACTGATTATCTCAAAACAAAAGTATACAAAATTTCAGATGTTCTGAAAAAGTTTTCAGATTTCCTCAAAGAGACTGGGTAGTTTCAGATGACCGAAACATCAGGCAGTTTTCAGATATCCTCCAAGATATCAAACATTTTTCTGATATCCTTTTAGAGATCGAGCAGGGTTCAGACAACCTCACAGACTCTCAATAGTTTTCAGATATCCTGCATGAGACTTTCTCCGAGAGATTTAGTTGTTTTCAGATATCCTCTGAGAGATTAAGTAGTCTCCAGATATCCGCCAAGAATTTGAGTAGTTTTCAGATATTTTCAGAGATCTAAGAATTTCAGCAGTTTTTCAGATTTCTTCTGACAGACTGATTAATTTTCAGATATCCTCTAAGAGACTTATTAGGTTTCATTTATTACCACAAGATCGTGCGGTTTTCAGATATCCTCCAAGAAAACATGTCATTTTCACATATCCTCCAAGAATTCAAGCAGCAGTTTTCAGATATCCTCCAAGATAATGAGTCGTTTTCAGATATCATCCAAGAATTTAAGTAGTTTTCTGATATTCTCCCAAAATTTAGGTAGTTTTCAGATATCCTCCAAGAGATTATAATATTTTTCAGATTTCCTCCAAAAGACCAATTCATTTTCCTCCAAAAAAAGAACAAAACAAAACATAACAAAACCATGAGCACTTTTGAAATGTCCTCAAAAGAGACTGAATACTTTTTCAGATGATCTCGAAGAGATCAAATTGTTTCCGTTTTTTCTCTCCTACAGGAAACTGAGTGGTTTTTGAGATATATTCTCACAGAATTAACGTTCAGAGATGTCCTCCTACAGATTAAGCGTTTTTTTAAAAAAAAAAAAAATTATTGATCGTTTACTTGTTTATATTCACAGTCTTCATTATCATAGCCAAGCCGACCACACAGAAACTTTTAAGGGCTGTCAGTCTCACATGGGAAGTGATCTTTCAAGATTCTGAACAGTATTTTCAAACATCCCCCAAGACAAGGTAGTTTTCATATATCTTCCATGAGACTGAGGAGTCTTCAACCATTCTCCAGGAGTCTCATGGGAGAGAATAATTTTGTAAATATTTCTGAATAAGGGAAAGAATAATTTAATTTTTTTTTTTAACACAATCTGCGGAAACTAGAAGCTTTATCTGTCTGTGCTGCTGTGACCAACTACAGCGCTTGCAGGATGAAAACCTACAAAATTCCAAAATCTGAGAACCTTTGGATCAGACTTCACATTCTTTAATCCTTGTATGAAACAATTAAAGGTGACCTGCGACACATTTCAAACATGATGGTCACATACTGTAGGACAGGCAGCTTTCTGACACAAAAAGAAGGTTAAAAAAAAAAAAAAAAAAGAGAGAGAAAGCGAGGGGCACTGACCATTTCCTCCAGAATTTGAGCATCCTGCACCCGGCAGCCTCGCACATCAGGAATGCCTTTGAAGGCAAAGTCCTCCAGCTCCTTTAGAAGCCCCTGCAAAAGATGACTGCACTTTACCCACCCTGAAGACTGCAGTTTATCCACCCTGAAGACTGCAGTTTATCCACCCTGAAAACTGCGTTTATATGAAGACCAGTTTATCCCCTGAAGACTGCGGTTTATCCACCCTGAAGACTGTAGTTTATCCACCCTGAAGACTGCAGTTTATCCACCCTGAAGACTGCGGTTTATCCACCCTAAAGACAGCAGTTTATCCACCCTGAAGAGTGCTGTTTATCCACCCTGAAGACTGTGGTTTATCCACCCTGTTTATCCACCCTAAGAGCAGCAGCAGTTTATCCACCCTGAAGACAGCACTGAATCCACAGCAGTTTATCCACCCTGAAGACAGCAGTTTATCCACCCTGAAAACTGTACTGTTTATCCACCCAGAATGAATCTATAATTTGTGGTTCCATGTATGAATGCATGCATGATGTTTTGCATGCACATAAAAAATCCCATCTCCAACTTTGTGAAGAAAAGTATATGTGTAAAATCCCATCAACAACTTTATTCAGCAAAACCTGCACGTTGATCATAACACAAACAAGCAACAGGCGTAAATGTGAAGGCAACATTGAAAAAGAGGCTGCCACAACCTGTAAGGGCAAAATGAGCCATGCCATTTGTGACTTTTTTTTTTGTTGCTATGGCTAAGGAGGATGACAACGGTGCTAACAGAGTTCAATTCTAGCCTGAGACTACACAACGGAACTGTTCTGTACACTTCCTTTGGTAGCACATGCTGGCATCTGCTGGCTCTGACAAATTCAGCACCTGCAACATTCTCACAAATGCATCCATGAACATTGCTGCTGCCGCTGGTGACAGACACCTGAAGCTTTGCGAGCTGCCACTGGTGACATTTGTTGATGCTCACAGATTAAAGACCATAGCAGATAGGCAGATTGTCACTCTGCGAGCAGCAACGACTTGGGTGGGCTGCCAGGGAAAGGGTTGATGGGAATGAAATTTGACTGTGTGGTTCAAATTTGGAAAAAACTATTGATAAAGCTCTGCCAAGAAACGTAGACAAATGAATTGCAAGGCAAAACACGACATGTTTTGACCTCTTAAGTCTTCTTCAGGCAAGAAACACAACACCCAGGACAATGTAAATGGATGAGCAATCACTTATTGTAATCCAATTCGGTGCAAGCAATGCCTCCCTTGCGCTGAATTAGATGGAGATAAGCGATTGTTTGTTGTGTATCTTGCCTGAAGAAGATCAAAGAGGTCGAAACGCGTCATGTTTTGTCTTGTGATTTGTTTGTCTATGTTTTTTTTTTTTTTGGCGGAGCTTTATCAATAATTCTTAAAATTTGTTTTAAACTTCCCCTGCAGCTGCCTCACTTTGCAACTAGATCTGTGTGGTTCAAGTCTTTCCATGCAAGCCCACATGATAGTCTGTATCAGTCTGGGAGAAGCTGATCAGGACAGAAAAGTCTTGTATGTATTGCGTCTGATGGGATTTGAACCTATGACCACCCCAGCCTGCAGCTCACAACTCTCACCTCTACACAACAACAGCCGGAGTGTATACTTAAAAACATGCACAAATGATTTGACCTCTGACCTACATACAATTCTGTGAGTGACTAAAGACAGGATGTGATTAATTCTTTTTTCCCCGGTACCCTTCATAGATGTGCAAAAGCTTGTGTAACGTAGATGCATGGCTGAATAAATTGAGTACTGTAGGATGCAAAATCATATGTAAAACAGATGTATGGCTGAGTAATTCGAGTACTGATCTCCAAGTAATATGAGTTCATTCACAAGCAGATGAGAATTTCCCTTTCTCTAACAGCTTGCCTTTGTCACTAACATACTGTCTTGTAAAAAAAAAAAAAAAAAAAAAAAAAAAAACCTGCTTAACACAGTCAGCTCTGTGTTCTGTTTTACTTCATACAATCATTTGAATCGCAGTCATTTTTCCTGCTGAATTTTACTCCTCTTTCCGCATATCTGTAAGAAATGAACTGTCTGAAACACTTCCAGACCTCTCAAAGGTTTGAAAAACAACAATAAAAACAACCGAAAAATGACTTTGAAACAACGCACACTTTTTAGCAAAATAAACAATAATGCTTGGTATGAATGAGTTAAAGAAAACATAACTTTAATACACAGTGCAAATTTGTTCACACACACACACACACACACACACACACACACACACACACACACACACACACACACACACACACAATCAAGCCAAGATGTTTGCTAGAAGCAATTTTGTCAACTTGCTTTTTTTTTTTTTTTTTCTCCATCTTTTTTTTATTTTTCTGCACAATCAACAGGGTTATAGCTCAATACCTCTGGTCAGGGAGGCCACTGTCTTCACCTGTGTCAGTTGGTTTGTTTGTTTGTCTGTCAGCAAAATTACACACACACACACACACACACACACACACACACACACACACACACACACACACACACACACAAAAAAAACACCTACAGTATTGATTTCAATGAAACTTGATGGAGGAAGACATGTGGTTTTAATTTAACAACGCACTCACTGAATTTTGGGCTAGGCCTTCATAAAACGGCAGAGTTAGAACTGGTTTTGGAGTCTATGGGGACAGAATCTGAGTTAGGATTGGATTAAAGTCAAGAGGACCCTTTCAACCTTGGCAGAGGCTTGCCTTCTCCCAAGATTATTTCTTGATACCACTGCATTCTAAAAAAAAAAACAAACAAACAAAAACAAAAAAAACAAAACATATGAGTGAGATCTCATTCTAGACAAGAACACATTTCTTGTTATCACTGCATTCTAAAAAAACAAACAACAAAATAAAAAAAACACACACACACGAGTGAGATCTCATTCTAGACGTGAACACATTTCTTGTTATCACTGCATTCTAAAAAAAAAAAAAAAAACAACAAATAAAAAAAAAATGTCAGTGAGATCTCATTCCAAATGCAAGCACATTTCTGTTATCACTGCATTCTGAAAAAAAAAACAAACAAACAGGCAACAAACAAACAAACAAGCAAAAACATGTCAGTGAGATCTCATTCTAAACGTGAGCACATTTCTTGTTATCACTGCATTAAAAAAAAAAAAAAAATACGTGTGAGATCTCATTTTAAATGCAAGCACATTTCTTGTTGTCACTGCATTTTAAAAAACAAACAACAAATAAACAATAAACATATGAGTGAGATCTCATTCTAAATGCAAGCACATTTGTTGTTATCACTGCATTCTACAAAAACAAAACAAAAAAAAAAAAAAACAGACAACAAACAAAAAAAAAAATATTTAAGTGAGTTCTCATTCTAGATGCGAGCAAGTTTTTTGGTTATCACTACACTCTAAAAAAACAAACAACACATTTACAAAAAAAAAGAAAGATATGAATGAAATCTGAATCTACACAGAAGCGTAGGTCATCCTGCCGTCTCACCTCCCGTTGCGAGGGCTCAGCGCTGATGATCTGTTTCAGCCTGAACTGCACCTGGGCAAAGTGGGAGGTGAGGGCCAGCAGGGACGAGTTGAGCTGCTCCTGCTCCTCCTCTTCCAGCCGCTGGAGCTGCTCGTCCACTCCGCTGACCCTGAGAGGAAGAGTGTGAGGGTCATCAACATGACGGGCTGATTATAGCGGCGATGGTGATGTAATGATTATGATAATAGTTGTTGCGTTTGTCTGTCAGAAGAACCACGCTGTTTACATTATAAACATGTTCTGAACACACACACACATGCACACACTCACACACACACACACACACACACACACACACACACAAACACCACACACACACACACACACACACACACACACACACACACACACACACACACACACACACACACACACACACACACACACACACACACACACACACACACCTCTACACACTACACACACACACACACACTACTACACAACTCATGACTGAAACCAGCAGTTTAACAAAAAAAAAAACGTTCTCAATAAGAGGTTATCTATCCTCCTGCTCTAATCCTATTCTTTTCCTTTTTTTTCTTTTAAGCTGTCCCGTCTTTTGTGCCATCTCAGTGGCAGTGCACTCAAGCTGTTTATTCTGACACCCCGTCCACAGCCACAGCCAGGTCAGTCCCGCCGCACACCCTGGCACCGGCAATCCATTGGAAGCAGGCAGTGTCACTCTATCCCTATTATATATCAGTACAAAATTAGTACCAAAAAAAATGTATTCTGAAATATAACCAAATCCTGTCCCCCCCTCCCCTCACAGAACTGATCACACACATAAACTGATAAAATGCAGGAATCTCACAACTCATCTCCTCCCCTCTCCCCTCCCTCTCTCCCTGCAACGGAAAAAAACAAACAAAAAGAAAGCATCTAACTGACAAGACAGGCACACCTGCTGACATTTACACAACTGATAACATGTATAATAGATACCACCTGCCTAATAACTAACATGAATAAAAACTGAACACACCCAATGAAAAAGCTCACAACTGATACAGTGAGAACAAGAACATGAATAACAACACACACATACATAATCAATAACAGACACATAACTGATGACAATCAAATAATTGATTAAAACACAAAAGTGATAACATATTAAAATGCAAAGAAGCTACAACACATGTGTGTAACTGATCACACACGCGCGCGCACACACACACACACACACACACACACACACAGGATAACACAGACTTAACTAATATACACACATTACTATTAATACACAAACAAATCATCAGAAGTGTGCATGTTATCAGAAGGATGTGCGTATCAGGTATGTGAGACCTGTCTCATCTGATGTGTTATCGGGTAAGTGAGTATGTATGGTATCAGGTATGTGAGATATGTGTGTTGACAGGTATGCATGTGTCATCAGTTATATGAGGTATGAATGGCATCAGTATTGTGTGTATTGTCAAGGATGTGAGTATGTGTGTTATCAGAAGTATGGGTGTGTTATAAGGTATGTGAGGAATGTTTCCAGGTAGTGTGTTACCAAGTGTGTGTGTTTGTGTGTGTGTGTGTTTGTGTGTGTGTGTGTGTGTGTGTGTGTGTGTGTGTGTGTGTGTGTGTGTGTGTGTGTGTGTGTACGTGTGTGTGTTCAGGTAAATGTTGTGTGCAGTATTTTGTGTGTTATCAGGCATGT
>JADBJO010001120.1:277500-280000 GCA_016801955.1 Conus betulinus
CGATTGGCCTAAAACTTGAAAGGATGACAGCAGACAGACTAAGCTTGAGTGTAATCAAATCTATGTTGCCACAGTCACATGTGGCAGCCATGTTAAAAAGGGACTTAATTTTGTAAACAATTTTGTAAACATGCGAGTTTGCACTGTCTTGACAGTGAATAAGACGGAATTAAACACCCATACTATGCAGATATAGTTTGCACAAGAAAACAGAAGCTGTTAAACACACATGCTTCAGTTCATTTTTTGACATTTTTTGACATATTAAAAATGTGAACAAAGACTATGGTATGGATAAAAAAAAAATGTGGATACTGACAAGTTTTGGACTTGGAACTCACTGTTAAAAGAATACACAGAAAATGTTCCTGTGTGGTGCTCTGCCCTGAGTAGTCCCTACCAAGACCTGACTTTGCTGTGGTCTCGATTGGGACGACTGGGACCACACAGTTGAGTTTCATTCACTTAATGGGTGCGTCTCTATGGCTGTTGCTCAGATTTTCTGATAAACATTGTGGTGTCTGTATCTCTCAGACCTAGCTGACGCTAGGATATTTTATGAAAGTAAGTATAGAGTACAGCCTAGTTACGTAGTCACAGACCAGAACAGAAATATGTAGCATAATCTTCATCATCCTCACCCTCATCGATCAGTACTAACAGAAAAAAGTCTCAAATTCTGTGGCACTTCAAGCTCTACTCTCATGGTGATCTCAGTTTCGATTGCCTCTCCATGTCTATGGCCTTGGCTTGATTCTGTCAGGGTCACCAGTATCAGCAATCCATGTGAACTGTGACCAGAAAAACATGATGGCACTCTCCAAAGGGATAGCCCACCTCAACTGGCTCCATGACTAAGCAATCATTGTCGTCAGCTGGGGGCTTAGTGGGTTGTGTCCTGCATATGTTGGATCAGAACAGGCGCCACTGAACACCACCGAAGTGACTCGGCAGCAGTGCAGTGTTTCCTCTGATGTGATGCCTTATGGTGACTTGACATCGAGAGCTCCCTGTGGATTGCTGGTGCCATGGCTGTGGCAGGCCTGACCGGATTGTGGCTGTGGACGAGGGGTCAGAATGAACAGCATGGGTGCAATGCCATTGAGGTGGCGCACAGGCGGGGTCAGCACACACACACACACACACACACACACACACACACACACACACACACACACACACACACACACACACACACACACACACACAAGTGCAGATCCAGATTAAAGGGCAGATCCAGATTGTTTTCACCTGAGCACTGAAAGATGATGTGTGTTCCATCATTTTGCAAATTCCTCAAGATAAAATGCATGGATGTCAATTAACACACAAGAAAAGGCTTTGTTCGATATATTCATACCTGTGAACTTTTAAGACGTGGTATGAAGCAGGACTAAAACCTGGACCAGCAAAGAAAATGACATACATAAAGGGGTGGACAGGTATGGGGTGGATGGACATCTCTTTTCAGTTATTGCACAATACTTAACAGACTGAGCTTTAACACTCTACACCACCAAAGTGTAGGGGAAGCAAGTTGTAGTGTTCAGATATGTATGAACGACTTCCGTGTATGTGGAACAAAGTCTTGGAGATCAACAGACATACGATGGATTATATGGTAGCACCTAACTGCCTTTATAAGGCCTGTTCATCTAAGTGAGGTCTGTGGTCTTTGCTATTCGTCTCAGTCGAGTGTGTATGCCATCTTGCTGCTCATCTTCCCTGCCTGCAGACCAGTTGTGCAGAACTAGGGGCTGAGCCGTCTGTTCCTGCTCTGGAATGATCAGCCACAGTGGGATACACCACAGCCAGTCCTCAACATTGTAGTTGGTCATGACAGAAAAACAAACATTGGCTGCTGACCAGCCGCCGTGGCAATGTGGTTAGCATCGTGGACTCCCAGCTGGGAGATCAGGGGTTCGATTCCTATCAGAGCCGTGTGTGCTTTTCTGCCCCAACCAGCTTCTACCCAGGAGACCACACAGTAGTGTTTCATCAGCTGAATGGATGCGCCTCTGAGAGTGTTGTTCCTGTGTATTTCCTGACCAACACTGCAGGTGTCTGTATCTCTTGGGCCTGGTTGACACCGGGATATACGGTGAAAGTAAGCGTAGAGAACAGTCCTGTTATGCAGTCTCAGACCTGAATTGAAATCTGCAGCATTAACTTCATCACCTTCATTCTCATTGATCAGCATAAAAAAAAAAATCTGAAAAAAAAACCCCCATAAAATGCTGTTGAATAATTCAAAACTGGAAATGGATTGGGGATGGGCTGGTTGGTGTTCATGTGATGGAACTCTCTAGTAACTGGTGGCTGGTTCATTATAGTTCATCTGTGTTAAAGATCTTCTTTTCTAGCTCCAGTATCAGTCTGAATACTTAGTTCAATCTGAATACAATGTAGGTCAATTTAAATGCTATTCTGCATCATCATGAGATTGATCGCTGTTGACAAATATCATACAGATGTGTGTGTGTGTGTGTGTGTGTGTGTG
>JADBJO010001120.1:285000-325000 GCA_016801955.1 Conus betulinus
GGTTCTCAAAAGGGAGGAATCATAAGAGATGTACTGTTTTCTTTCTTTCTTCTTTTCTATTGTCTCATCTTTTGTGCCATCCCCTTGGCATTACCCCCACATGCCTCATTCTCACTTCATTACGCCCACATGCCTCATTCTCACTTCATTACCCCACATGCCTCATTCTCACTTCATTACCCCCACATGCCTCTTTCTCACTTCATTACCCCCACATGCCTCATTCTCACTTCATTACCCCCACACACCTCATTCTCACTTCATTACCCCCACATGCCTCACTCTCACTTCATTATGCCTTACATACCTCATTCTCATTTCATTACCCCCACATGCCTCATTCTCACTTCATTACCCCCCCCCACATGCCTCATTCTCACTTCATTATCCCCACATGCCTCATTCTCACTTCATTACCCCCACATGCTTCATTCTCACTTCATTACCCCCCATGCCTCACTTTCACTTCATTACCCCCACATGCCTCATTCTCACTTTATTACCCCCACATGCCTCACTCTCACTTCATTACCCCCACACACCTCATCTTCTCACTTCATTATCTACCCACACCCTCATTCTCACTCATTTCCCTCACTTCATTCATTACCCCCACACCTCATTCTCACTTTTTATTACCTCACATGCCTCATTCTCATTTCATTACCCCCACATGCCTCATTCTCTTTTTATTTACTCCTACATATATGCCTCATTCTCACACTCCATTACCCCACATGCCTCATTTTTCACTTCATTACCCCCACATGCCTCACTCTCACTTCATTATCCCACACATGCCTCATTCTCACTTCATTACACCCCCCCCCCCCCCCCCCCCCCTCATTCTCACTTCATTATCCCTACACACCCTCATTCTCACTTTTATTATCCCTACATGCCTTATTCTCATTATTATCTTATACGTCTCATTCTCACTTTATTATCCTACATGCCTCATTCCCACTTCACTACCCCCCATGCCTCATTCTCACTTTATTATCCCTGAATGCCTCATTCTCACTTCAGTACCCCCCGGGCCTCATTCTCACTTCATTATGCCCACATGCCTCTTTCTCACTTCATTACCCCACATGCATCTCATTCTTACTTTCATTACCCCCACATGCCTCATTCTCACTTCATTACCCCCACATGCCTCTTTCTCACTCCATTACCCCCACATGCCTCATTCTCACTTTATTACCCCCACATGCCTCATTCTCACTTCAGTACCCCCACGGGGCCTCATTCTCACTTCATTACCCCCGCATGCCTCATTCTCATTTCATTACCCCCACATGCCTCTTTCTCACTCACTCCATTACCCCCACATGCCTCATTCTCACTTCATTACCCCCACACACACCTCAATCTCACCTCACGTCCACATTCACACCCCCTGCTGCAGTTCTGGCACCTGCAATTGACAAGGAACAGTTAACGTAAACTCATCATGAGGTAATAAACCAGACCAGACACTGCTCTACCGCCGAGCCACTTCTGGGGAGTTCAGAGTTGTCTGTTCTTATCCAACATATCGACGCACATCACTTCAATCCCTGGCTCTGGACAATAATTGCTTAGTCTCAGAGCTAGTGTGAGAAGGCATCCCTCTAAGGAGGGTGACACTACCTCTATCCAACAACAGTCCCCGTGAACTCGCTGAAACTTCCAACCTTGATATTCACCAAGGGACTTGGAAAGAAAATTGAAACTTTGGTCACCCATAGGAACATGGCATGAAGGGCCACAGAATTCAAACTTTTTTTCTGCTCAGTGAGGATGGCGGTGATAAGATGATGCTGTGGAGTTCCATTTTAGCCTGAGACTGCAGGACGGGGCTGTACTCTACACTTACTTCTATTTATAATGTATTGCACAGTCAACCAGGCTCGAGAGATACAGACACCTGCAGTTTTGGTCAGGAAAATTTTAGACAGACTCTAAAAGATGTATCCATTAACTTATGTAGAGGAGACTCTAACTGTGGTCCCAGTCTTCCCTGCTGAGCCTACAACAAACTCAACTCTGGGTACGGGCCGCTGAGGCAGAAAAATCCCAAAATTAAATGGCTTTGATGGGAATCAAAACTGCAGCCTCCAAGCTGGGAACCTGCAATGCCTACCACTGCACAAATGCAGCTGGTAGAGATCTTCTTGTTCCCTAATGCTGCCTGCCAGTAGGATAACAGTGCAGTGGCAAGTCAGCAATCAGGTACACATAACACACACACCTGCAGTATGCCCTTCCAGTTTATGACTCACGTGTGCAAACATACGAGTCAACCGACTCAATGCAGTAATACACTTTCAGTTGTCCATGTGTGTGCACGTTTGTGAATGCACACCTTGCATGCGTGTGTGCTTGGGTATACATGCATTCCTTATCACCCTTAATAAGGGATAAAAAGGGCCTTTTATCCCTTATTAGGGTGATATAAAGACCATTCCGTTCCTTCATAATAATGAGAATATAAATGTGTGCAAGAGTGGGTATGTATTGCAGACTAGGTGTATGTAAATGTAAAGTGTATAAAGACAAAAGTGTATGTATGTGTGCCATTCTGTCTGAAATATAGTGTGTGTGTGTGTGTGTGTGTGTGTGTGTGTGTGTGTGTGTGTGTGTGTGTGTGTGTGTGTGTGTGAGTGAGTGAGTGTGTTGGACATAATATCCATTTCTGGTTATAGACTTTCCATAATTTTACTGCTTTACCCCCCCCCCCATACCTCTACTATATCCTATTCCTGTTATCCCACAAATTTTCAACCCCCATTCTTCCTTTCTCTCTCCCTCCCCTCCCCCACCCCTGCCACCCCCTCGCCCATGCCTTTCCTTTTGTTCTCTCTTCCCCCTCCTTTTCTTCCCCTCCCCCCACCCCCCCCCCCCCCCAACTTCCACACCACCATCATTCCATACTCCTCCCCCCCCCCCCCCTTTTTTTCTCCTGTTTTCCCTCTCTCTCTCTCTCTCTCTTTCCCACCCCCTTCTTCCTTGCCTTTCCTTTTGCTCCCCCTCCCCCCCCTACTTTGCTATCACCACCCCCCCTCCTCCCCCCCCTCCTCTTTTTTATCCCACAAATTTCATGCCTACCTTTCCCCCTTCCACTCTGTCTCCCATCCCTCTTTATTTTTTTGCTGCTCCCTCCCTCCTCGTTTTCTGTTGCCCTAAGCCCCCCCCCCCCCCCCCCCCCCCCCACCCTCTCTCTCTCTCTCTCTCGCTCACTCTCCAATTCTCTTTTGCTCGTTTCTTTTCTTTTCTTTCCCCCCCCCTCTCTCTCTCTCTGTCCCTCAGTCTGTTAATACGTTCTCTCTCTCTCTCTCTCTCTCTCTCTCTCTCTTCCTTTCCCCTTCCCCCCCAACCCTAGGTCTCTTGTTTTATCATAAAAAGCTAATCTGTTTTATAACCAAACTCCATTTAAATTCATTTTATTTGAAAATGATTTCATTACTTTTCTTTTAGAATAATGCATTGTGTTCACAGGGTGGCAGATATCAAGTGTATGTCTGGTTTGTCTTGTGGAGTGAGTTCAGTAACAGTAGGACGCATAACAGCAAGGATGTTTTTTAGGAGTACACAATTGTGTGTGTGTGTGTGTGTGTGTGCCGGGTTTTTGAATGCTTTTTGTATGCTCCTAGTTTTTACCTTAGTGAATTGTTTTGCCCTAGTGAATGGTTTTTAATGGACAAGGCCTGGATATTGTTTATACCTTTTAGTTTGTGATAGCAGTTGTCTGAAGAAGCCCCAAAGCAGGGTGAAAATTTATGACAAATAAAGTGTTGGAGTGCAGCCCCGTTCAAGTGTTATGATTTCCTTTGAGTATATATATATATATATATATATATATATATATATATATATATGTATATATATTATATATAAGTATAAGCTTTAGAAATTGTCCTCATTATCATCATTCAAGTCTGCGAACTTGAAGAGGAAGGAACCAGGCAGACACGATCCCTCTACCAAAATTCTTGGCACTTAAAAAAAAAATCTTCACAATGACAGCACTAGCCTGTGTTTTTGCTGATCATTATGTCACTGTCTGAAGTCACTGTGACTGACACGCACTGCAGAACTTGGCAGTCATGCTCACAATGCAGCTAACAGCTTCCAGCCAGTGACGGCCAAAAACATGCCATGATGGAAAAGTTTTCAATACAGTCCATTTTTTTGCGAGATAAAACTAAAAAAAACTACCACAACCCCTGAAAAGACATGTGAAATGATATTACATGCAATAGCTGTACCAAATGTAAGTTCCATTGCATCAAGATCTGACCATTTCACGCCAGTTTTTACCAGAAAGAGATGGAGATGATAGCATAAATTAATTATCAACAGTACAGCAAAGCAAGGCCAAATACACAGCATCATTATTATCATCATGCTGACGGTGCATGTTTTCTCTACTTGTGAACCACACTAAAAGAAATGAGATCACACAGTCTGGCAGGAAGAGATCTCCCGGATGACCTTTTCACCTTGAGAGGTGAGCACATGGTCACTGTATCTCTGACAGGAACAGAGGCAGTAATCAAGGCCAGGACAATTGATGAGCAAGTCAAGTCAAGAAGATGGGGGGGGGGGGGGGGGGGGGGGGAGGAGGAAATTAGGTGGGTGGAGGGGGAGGAGGTCACACTGAGGTGAACTGGAGGGCGGAAGGAGATAGCCAGTGCTTGGAAGGAGATAGCCAGTGCTTCAGGGTGCTTAATAAGAAACATGGATGGTGATGTCACAGTAGCAAGCACTCACTAGACCCTGCTCTGCTGGTGTCAGTGCCAACTACTGTCACTACCAACACTGTGCACTCGCCATCTGGTGATGGTGTTAGTATAGACTGCAAACTCCTCTTCTTCTCCGCCCTTCTTGTGCCTTTCTTTCTGCTGCTGTGGCTTATTCATTGCATGTGAGTCACATATAGGCAATTGCCTCTCTTGTTATTTCAAGTAACAACACTAACACTGTGACAGCTCTGATATTGCATAAGGGTAAGATAACTTTTGTGTGTGTGTGTGTGTGTGTGTGTGTGTGTGTGTGTGTGTGTGTGTGTTGTGTGTGTGTGTGTGTGTATGTGCGTGTGTGTGTATGTGTGTATGCATGCTTGCGCACACGTGTGCGTGAATGCATGCATGCATGTGTGTGTGTGTGTGCATATGCTTGCTGCAAGAGTGTGCGTATCAGGCGTGTTTAAGCATGCACCAATGTGTGCACCAAGTGTGTGTGTGTGTGTGTGTGTGTAATGTGTGTTTGTGTGTGTGTGTGTGTGTGTGTGTGTGTGTCAGTGTCAGAGAGAGAGAGAGAGAGAGAGAGAGAGAGAGAGAGTGTGTGTGTGTGTGTGTGTGTGTGTGTGTGTGTGTGTGTGTGTGTGCATATGCTTGCTGGTGAGATTGTGCATAATAGGTGTGTTTATACATGCACCAATGTGAGCATAATGTCTGTTTTTGCGAGTGTGTGTGTGTGTGTGTGTGTGTGTGTGTGTGTGTGTGTGTGTGTGTGTGTGTGTGTGCATACATGTGCGAACGTGCACAGATGGATATGTATACCCTGTCACAACACATTTCTCTGTGGGAACTCACATTAAGTTGATTCTCCCACGAGAGAACTGGGCAGAAGAAATCTGAACATTTGCACTATTCAGCAAGACTAGTGTATTAAAAAAAATTCACCAATTAGCCAAAGTTTTCTCTAGCATGAGATTCAAATAAAGCGCCACATTTCTTTTTCCGATCAAGAGGCAAGAATCAAAAGTCACAATCAAAAGTAAATAAGTCCAAGATCAGCAAGAAATCCTGGCCCTGTGGCCATTTTTTCACAGTGTTAATGCCAGAATAATAATGCAATCATGCTTTTTGACGCAGACAGTACTCTTTGGCTGTTTCTTGCCATGTAAGCTCACCTTCATCTCCCCATTTGGATGTATCATATGCAAGCTTTTGTTTAAAAAAAAAAAGTGTTTAAAGATGTACTTAAATCATGTCGTTATACCAGAGTGAAGACCGAAAAATATGGTGATGACACAACGACTGAGTTAACAAGTAAAGAATAGCTGGCCTTGCGCACAATAAGTCAATGAAGATGACATCAACCTGGAAATACTGTACAGCTTAAATTAACAATGGGATTGTTTTAGGCTTAAATCTTTCGCTTCCTGTGCAGCGAGTGAAATTGACAAAGTCGACAAGTCAAATTAACAATGGGATTGTTTTAGGCTTAAATCTTTCGCTTCCTGTGCAGCGAGTGAAACTGACAAAGCTGACAAGTCAAATTAACAAGGGGATTGTTTTAGGCTTAAATCTATCGCTTCCTGTGCAGCGAGTGAAACTGACAAAGTCGACAAGTCAAATTAACAATGGGATTGTTTTAGGCTTAAATCTTTCGCTTTCCTGTGCAGCGAGTGAAACTGACAAAGTCGACAAGTCAAATTAACAATGGGATTGCTTTAGGCTTAAATCTATCGCTTCCTGTGCAGCAAGTGAAAATGACAAAGTCGACAACTTAAATTAACAATGGGATTACTTAAGGCTTAAATCTATCGCTTCCTGTGCAGCAAGTAAAAATGACAAAGTCGACAAACTTAAATAAACGATGAAATTGCTTAAGGCTTAAATCTATCGCTTCCTGTGCAGCAAGTGAAAATGACAAAGTCGAGGGCAACTTCAGACTCAAGTTAAAGCTGTGAGTGTATAGTGATTTTCGAAGATAAATGATTGGCACAGACAGCCCAATTTTGAGCCGCCTGTCAGGCTAGACTGTTTTGAATTCCACTTTCCCACCTGCATTTGCACTTGCCCTGAGTGGCCGGGGTGACTGAATTTGTGCAGTCTAGGAGAACATTTTTCAAGGTGCAGTACAGCACCTACCACTCCTTTTTTTTTTTCAATCTGTGAATGTTTTTTGCCTCCAATTAAAGTGGGATTTTTTTTTCTGCAGAAAGTTACAATGGACCATGAAGTATTTATCATGGGTCTTCCACATGTGCCTAGTTACATGCTGGACAAAGGACCTCAGTACATCCTTTCATCAGAAAGGCTAGCACTCAGGTCACAACGTTTGGTCTAGAAGGGTCCTTATTCCTACCTTTCCCTTCGTTCCTGCTTTCCTCAACCTCTCTTCCAAGTCCTCCCTAACACCCTACACACACACAGACACTCACACAGACACACAGACACACACACACACACACACACACACACACACACACACACACACACACACTTCTTGTACAAGAATTCAGGTCACAAGCATGAACAATTTCTTTTGCAGTGAAGCACACCAAGTTACTGGTGTCCACGTCCCAGCAATGAAATAAACAGTGTGTTCCACATCTGATAAACAGAATCAATTAGCCAGAAAGCTGGCTGAGCACAGCACTCCACTCGTTCTTTTTCCCCTAATGTCCAGATGTCATAACTGATACTAGTGACAGTTATTGATATGCAGCGGGATCAGAATGAAGCCTGCACAGCATGGGGAAAATAAAATAAAAAAAAACAAGAACAAGAACCACCACAACAACAAAAAAGACGGTGAGAGATATAACATGACTGGCTAATGGAGTCTACTTGGTACACTCAAGCTGAAAGTGCTCAGGGATGGGGACATAATTAACAATCTCTGAGGGTAGGATGTTCTGGCTGCCCTCAAGAGAGGTTGGCTGTTCTGGGGAAAATGGAGTTGTTTGCGGTAGTCAGGGTGACATAGAATGCGCTGGTACAGCTAGTTTGTGTGGTTTCTTCTGCAGCTGGAGGGCAGAGGCTTCAGGCCCATGTATGTCACATGTACCAGTACACAGCAGATTTTCAAGGGCACAAGTCTTTGAGAACCATCGGCGTTCCTCAAGAGACGGCCACTGCAGCTATTCAAACATGTTACTTATGCTTGAAGTATTTTCTGTGCCTGTCTGAGACCAATCTTGCTGCTCTTTTCCTAACCTTTTTTTAAGTATCTCCTTAGATTTAGGAAGTCCAGGGTTTTGCCTTGGTGAAAATATGGTTGATGTCCCCCCCCCCCCCCCCCCCCCCCCCCCCCCCCCCCCTTCTCCCCAGAAAGAGGACACATGCTCAAAGGTCAGATCATGGATAATGTAGCTCAGTGGTTTCCTACTAAAGGACAGCAGAAGCTGGACACACTGTTGCTATGAAACTCCACGTCTAACTCACTTTCCCAGAGTTTTACTTGCGGAGCTCTTCCTGAAGTTTGTTAAGGTCACTGGTGGTGGTAGACCGCTCTGCTGCCAGTGAAAAGTTTTAATGGAGAGGAAACAACAGACAGGAGACTGCTAATACATGCCAAGAAGAGGCATTCTTAGGGGATGCTGGACTTCCCACTGACATAGTGACAATTGCCACACTGTGAGCTGTTGATCACTATTGCCTGTCTCTAAGGAAGTGTGCAGTCTAACTGTTGATACTTACTCAGACACTTTAGTGATCTAGCTTGTGTGTTAAAAGACTGTGGTTGACCTTGTCAAATGCTTTGCTAAAGTCCATCATGATGACATTGGTTGCTACGCCATTTTCTATCTCCAATTTTACAGCGGAATTAACAGTATTGCTCCAGGCTGTGAAGAACTTCACCCAGAGCAACTTCCAACCTCCTGACAGAATTGTGTCCTTCACCAACTGCAGATCTCTGCTGGATGGGCTCAACAAATCCAGCAGTGAACACCAACTGCATGGCAACCTTTCTACAGTCTGTAAACTGTCCTCCAGTGGTTGCTGTCTCACTGTGGGATGACAGGAATGAGAGAAAAACTGATGCCCTTTTCCAAAACTGGCAGCGAGTGGACTGGAAGCAGATGAGCCACTCAGTATGCTAAACCAGCTTCATTGAGGCAAAAAGTATCATGCACAACCAATACAACTCCCAGTGGAAAAGTAGATTTTGCATCAGCACTGGCATTAATCCAATCCACATGTCACAAAAACACAGCAGACAACCGTTTCCTGACTGAAGACTGACCACTCTGCGTAGCCACCTTTATCAGCTTCACGCTATCTAACACACAGACCAATGTCCACATGGGATGGGAATTGAGAACCCTGAACAAATACTTCGAGCACTGTCCAATCCACCACCTGCCACAACGCCAAACTTGTCCAAAGGGAGCAGAGCTCAGGGAGAAGATGTGGGTACTGACCTGGGGTAGACATCAGGCTTCATCAGGATGACAGGGCTAAAGATCTGTGCAAGACAAAACATATTTGAACACTGAAGAACAAAAAGAAGTTTCCATGGCTGCAGAGGCATCATCAATGATCTCGAGTACCTGAAACATGCAGGAGCAGTGTTTGCAGAAGTCCTGTTGCTGATTAGACAGGATACTGTGCGCCTTAAACTAAAGCAGTACATGATAGCACCCACAAGGATGTGTTCAATAATGTTCAATGTGTGAGGGAAGATAATCTGCAGAACTTAAAATGCCTTGTCATGTTTTTCCTTTTTAAAGACAAGAGCCACCAGAGCCTCCTTCCAGTCCCTCATGAGCTTGCATTTTGGAGAGATGATAGGCAGCTGGTTGTGAGAACAGGTGCAACTGCTGTCCAGCCCAGCCACTTTGGTGGGATTCATGTTGGCCAGAAGCTGATTTTAATCTCTCTAGCTCTGGCCACGACAACCCATAGATTTAGCCATGGAGTGGACAGTGTGGGATGGTTGACAGAGATGAATTAAAGTCTCACACACACACACACACACACACACACACACACACACAAACACACGCACACACACACACGCACACACACACACACACATTCACATGCACACACACACGAAAATAATGATCATTATCTAAATGCTCATATTACTTTTCAGGAATTACGCTCTGCTATTTCTTCATTGTCTAATAGGAAAACGTCTGTTGGGTTAGATGCCATTTCTAATGAAATGTTAAAACATATACCACACAAAATTTTGTTTTACTTCTACATGAAAATTATAATAAATGTTGAAGGGAACATACCTTCCATATGGAGAGATTAAATTATTGTTCTGTTTTAAAGAATGGAAAATCAATGACAAACACAAACAGCTATCGACCGATAGCTCTTACATCTCATGTCTGTAAACTAATGGAGATAATTGTTCTAAACAGATTGACATACTATTGTGAAAAAACTGGCATTATCCCCGCAAATCAGGCTGGTTTTAGAAAGGGCAGGTCTACTATTGATCATCTTGTAAAGCTAACTACGCAAATTAAACACCAGTTTGCTAGAAGACAAAACGTACTTGCCACATTTTTCGATATCAGCAAGGCATTTGATCAAGTTTGGCATGATAGGCTTTTATATAAATTAAAAACTATAGGTCTCTCTGGTCATATTTATAATTTGTAAAAACATTCCTGACCAACAGAAGTATTCAGACAAGAATTGGTAATACTTACTCATCCAAAAGATTACTAGATATGGGTATCCCTCAAGGCTCTGTGATCGCCCCTCTTCTCTTTAATATTTTAACTAACTAATGATTTACCTAAATACATTTCAAAAAGCTTTAACTTAATTCAATATGCAGATGACATCTGCTTATGGCTGAACGCCACATTAAAAAAAAAACACATCAAAAAGATCTGTTAATTACATTAGAAGAATATATCAAAACGAGTTTAGACAACATTGCGAACTTCATGTCTGATAATGGCTTATGCCTGTCGGCTGAAAAATCCCGTATGATGTTATTTGATGCGGGTGGGTCTGCTCACAATACTCCCAACTTCAAAGTACATAATACTACATTGAGCTATACTTCTGAGATTGAATTCCTTGGTGTGCATCTTATGTCAAATCTTTCTTGGAATTTTCACTTGGAACATATAATAAATCAAGCGAGGAAATCTCTTAATCTGCTCAAGGTTATAAGTAAACAAAGTTGGGGCCAGGAAACAAAAAGTTTAATACATCTGTCTTCTGCTTTAGTTAGATCCAAACTGTCATATGCACAAGAGGTCTTTTTTAGTGCTCCTAAGTACTTACTAAAAAAGCTTCAATGTATAGACTCTAAGGCATTCAGATTAGCCCTTGGTGTTCCATTTCATGCTTCAGCTTTAGGAACATACCATGAAGCTGGTGTCTTACCTCTTGATGACCATCGTGAACTAGCATGCGCTAAGTACATTCTTCGCTGCTCAACTATTCAAAGTGGTAACCAAACGGAACTGGATATGAGGTCTGATGTAGACTTTCCTAAACGCGCTAAAAAAACATCCGGGCCACTGAAACGATACTAACATATTCTTCTCACTTGTTGACAAATTCAGGTATCAATCATAAAAGGCTTGCTGTGCGTTTTCCCGTAAGTCCCGTCCCAAACTGGGAGCTCTCAAACCAAAATTTGATTATAACTATACGACAATATCTAAAACTGATAACATTAATGTTCTAGCTTGCGAAGCAAAATCACATATCAATGATTGTTATCGTCACTTCGTAAAAGTCTATACTGATGGGTCTTTATTAAACAAATAATGCTGGTTGTGGCTTTGTCATTCCATTTTTAAAAATTGAGAAGTCCTTTCATCTTGGGGCAAATCTGTCTATTTTTTACAGCCGAACTAATAGCAATATTAATGGCCGTAGAGTACATAAAAGATTTATCATTTGACTTTTATGGTATTCTCTTCTGTGTAGATTCTAAGTCTGTTCTTCAAGCTTTAGAATCTGCAAATTCAAAAAATCGTGCTGAAATCATATCAGAAATTAATATACTTATTCACAACCTTATGTCAAGAGGTATAACAGTTATTTTTGTTTGGGTTCCTTCCCATTGCTTCATATCCGGAAATGAATGGGCTGACAGGATTGCTCGAGCAGGTGCAAACAATTCTGACAATACGGCTACTATTCATATTCCCTTGAGCTTACATGAAGGATATTCTCTGTTACAAAGAGCCTCTTTTGAAAAAATTTGAGGAACACTACAAAGAAAGTGTTCTCCCCCGAATACACAAACCCGACTCTCTATACTTGTTGTACAAACTCTCGAGCAAGTAATCTTTTAAAAAGGGCTTCCACAGTAAATCCAGTAAACTGTAATACAAACATAGGATTATATACGACAAGACACAGTAAAAACTTCTCTCTCTCCTTATCACTTTACGTTAAAAATAAATGCATTTTTAGAACAAAATATGTCAAGAATATTCGATGTGCTTGCGGCGTCCTTGATAATTGTACAACAACACATGTTCTATACTTTCGCCCCTACTTTGATTCCGATTTGTCAGATTTAGAAAGGGTGCTTCAAAGTGCATATTCCAGGATACCATGTCTCTCTTAAATTTTGTACGAATTCTTATGTTAAGCCCAGTTGGCTCAATCCTGTATTGCTGTTTCATGATCTTTTTTCATGATGATGGTTTTTTTTTTTGCACAGTTGTTTTTTTTTACTTTTTTTTTTTTTTTTTTTTTTTTTTTTTTTTTTTTTTTCTTTTTTTGTACAGTTTAATTCTTACTTAGAGTTTCTCCTCATCACACACACACACACACACACACACACACACACACACACACACACACACACACCTTGTCTAATATCACATTTAGTGAAAAGACGTTAAATTGAAGAACAACTCGTTCATGCAATGGATTCGATGGGTGCAGGGTGACAGTCACAGTGAATGTTCTTATGCATGAAAACAGGTGTGAAAAAAAGCCCATAGACAGCGCAGTTAATGACCTGTTTTGCATAATTACTCTACACATGACATGAATAAGAAAATGCAGAGTGCAGACAGACTTACTTGTACACTGCTGAGGGTAACGTCCTGTGCCGAATGTTTATTTTCATTCTTCATGCACACGCAAATTTCAAATGAAGTCAGGTCGAGAAACTGTTTCGTATGAATTCAATGTGACAAAACTTAGGTAGCTGAACATTCGAAACTTTTTCTGGCACCGACTCTAAAAATATATTTTACACTGGAATAATATTAGTTATATAAATACTGAGATGATGGGAAGGTAGTTTCAAATAGATTACGAAACTATTATTTATACAGCTCATTGTTGAACGTGCAAGATGGCGGCAGCTCGATCGGCCTTCAAGAATTTCTTCGACAGAGACAGGGTCGGTATTGTGTCATTTTTTTTTTTCTGTCATAAATTGTTCGATATTAAATTAAACGTGGTTTTTTACTTCATGTTTTATTATTCTTAGAATGTTTATCTCATCTCTAACTTTCAAAAAGCTGAAGATCCATGACAAGTGATCACGGAAATCCAAGCTCTTTCGGGCCTGTTTTAAAAAAAAAAAAAAAAAAAGCAAGAAATAGCTTCCTTCTTCCTTCTTAGGTTGACAACAAGGAACAGTTGTCACTAAATAGGTCGAACGTGTCAGAGATTGCGTATGCCGTAAGTACAGCTCAAATTCCTGGATTAGAAGAGTAAACTTGGACTAAACTTGGACAAGACGTAATGTGTCGACGGGAAGAAGCTTATTCATCGAGCTTCTTTCAAGGGAGGAAGTTTACGCCATTGATCATGGATTCAGCACTCAAAACATCACGCGCACATACGTCTTTAATACATACTACCACAAAATCTTCAATCAAGAAAAATGAAAAAAGGAAGAATAAGTGTGTGTGTGTGTGTGTGTGTGTGCGCGCGCGCGCGCGCGCGCGTGTGTGTGTGTGTGTGTGTGTGTGTGTGTGTGTGTGTGTGTGTGTGTGTGTGGAACGGCTGTGGCACATGCACTTGTTTTAGATCTCTCTTTTTTGTAGCATCCCCAAGTTATGAAAACAAGTGGCATCGTTGATTAGCCTTTTAGATGTTGGCTACCCAACCTAAGAATCTTGAAGAAAAATGCCGCAAGAAAAAGAATAAGTTTATGCAGTCTCAAATTCCATAGATGGTGCAGTGATATCAAACCTTTCTTAAGACATCAGAATCACACAGCATATCTGACGTCCATCATAATGCAGTGGCTGCATAACCACAGATTTGAGGAATCATGAAGTTTTATATAATCTGTTGATTATCTTCTCTTATTTTATTCACTGAATTTCTTCCCATCAAAATTTTTTTTCACCTGTGGGCTGTGCAGCCACTGCCTCACTGTACATTCAGGAGCTGCGGGATTATCAGCCTGCTCTGCTAACAGATGCATTTTTGTAATAGAGTGTGCATGTGTGTGTGTGTCTGTGTGTGTGTGTGTGTGTGTGTGTGTGTGTGTGTGTGTCACTGTGTGTGTGTGTGTCACTGTGCATGTGTGTGTGTGTGTGTGCATGTGTGTGTGTCACTGTGTGTGTGTGTGCGTGCGCATGGGCACATGCCTTTGTTTACTTCTGTGTGTGTGTGTGTGTGTGTGTGTGTGTGTGTGTGTGTGTGTGTGAGAACTGCCAAGTCCTAGCTCTTGGCACAACATGCTATGATTTTATTGACAATGCTGCAACGCTACACATAAAATGCTATGCCAAAAAGCAAAAATCTTTTAGAAAGGAATGTGCTTCCCAGACTTAGTAGTCTTTTAAATGTAATCGAGATAATGTAGATCTTTAGACTGTTGATTTATTTAATTAAAAAATGGCCAAGTTGGTCAGAAGAGGATGAAAGAGAAGAAAAAATCACTAATGTAAAGATGATCAGGATTTTGCCTTCTTGCCGATTGGTTTTGTTGTCGACCATTTTGCATTTTTGTAGGTCAAGTCAAAACCATGGGATAATTAATGAGATTTCTATCTTCATAGTCCACCGTCATGTTGTGTGCAAACTGAAGTGTGACGTAAGGTGCTGCAAAGTATGACTCGTCACATCGCATACGAGTGCTACACCTATATTGGAAAATATCATAATGCTACTCTTTTGTGCTTTTGAGGCCTATGCAGCTTTGATATCTGAGTGTATTCATGTGAGAAAAGTCAGTCTCACACTCACAGTTGCGATTTCTTTTTATTGTGATAAAAACAGACAATTCATGGGATGATGTTGAAGTAATATGATCTCATCCCATGGCATCAGCTGCAAAACCGTAACTATGATGAAGATGTTCTTTGGATATATATAAGAACTTCAGAAGAAACATAGAGGAGGTTTATAGATGAGAGAACTTAAAGTGGCTAACTGATGCTAGCAGTCAGGGATGTAAGAGGTGAGGGACGTAAGGCAATTTCAAGTTAGTTTTGCTATAACTACTTCTAGCTTTTCCTACTGTGGTGGTGGGGTCAGTGTTTTGATTGTTTCAAGCTCCAATCAGACAATGTTAAAACTTTTTGCACACCAAGCACAGGACAGTAAAACCTTCTGTCCATTTTTGGCCTAGTATGTAAGAGAGCCTTGAGATGAAATCTCACCTTATTTTAGCCTTGCTCATTGCTATGAAACCCGTGACACTGGCCAAGCAAGTGAGAATTCTTAACACCTTGGCTCTGTGAATTGTCTTCTGTTCACACACCAATCATCAGCTGTACCGACGTTTTTCTCAGAGCAGTCAACAGTATGAATGACAGGCTTAATCAACAGGTTTGAGAAAAATGACCAGGTCATGTTAAAACTAAAAGTGAAGAAAAACATAACACTGTGTTGTGTAGTTTTTGACAGTGGCACTTGGCAAGGCACCATTTAAAAGGAAGGACGTGCAGTCATGAATATGTCACTTCAGCATCAAATGTATTTCAGTTTTGATTATATTCTGAACAAACTTGAATGCAATCTTGCAGATACTTATGTGCAGTCTTGCAGCTCCTCCCAATCCACCCAATCTCTCACCTTTTAGTTTTAGACTCCTCTGCTGTGATGCTTTATTTATGTTGTAAATCAGAAGATAACCTGCTTCTTTTTTCTTTCTTGTTTTAAACGTTGTTAATTAAATACCAGCAAAATACAGACAAACATGTATAACATGTTAACTTTTTCTGCATTTGAATGACACTCACTTTTTTTTTTTTTTGTTTTTGTTTGTTTGTTACAGCCTAGCATGGTATAGACAGTTGACGTGTACTCAAGTTTCATTTCACAACAATACTTTTTTTTTGTTCGTTACAGCTGTACTCAAGTTTCATTTCACAACAACAACAACAACAACAACAGTAGTATTAATAAATGGAGGAAGAAGAAGAAGCAAAAAAGAAACTTTATCAGTTTATGCCCATGTTCTCTTCCCATGTCACCCTATATCCATCCTCCAGTTTTACTTCCTCATCCTGTGTGTCGAAAAGATGCAGGATTAACACTACATGAAGCGCTCAAGACAATACAGAGCAATAGCCCAAGGAAAATGCTCATAAACATCCCTCTGAATCACCCATAGGAAAGAGACTTATGAAATGTAGGGCCGACTGGTGCAGTCAGTTACAGTAACGTTGTTACAAAGTGGGAATGGGTAGTTGGGGAAAAAAAAGGGAGGGGGCTGTGGGGGGGGGGGGGGGGGGGGGGGGGAGAAGAGGGAGAGGTAGGAGTGTGAGGGAAGGAGGAGAAATGCTGAAGAGAACGGATGATTTTCAAGAAGCTTTGGGCAATGATATATGAGGTACCTGGCACAGGCGAGTTCACGTAAACAGTTTGGTTTACCAGAGAGACTAGAGTGACAGGAATGTATGTGTGACTTATTGAAAGGCAAGGGAGGAAAAGGTGGGGGTGGGGAAAGACCATGGAGGGGGAAGGTGAGGGAGGGGGGGGGGGGGGGGGGGGGGAGAGACAGAGACTGATGGACTGGAAGGCGTGTTACTGAATGTAAGATTTGGCATAGAATTTGTAGATGGCATTACATTGCAGTATGTAGTAAGACTGAGCTCGTAATTTTGTCGGGGGTATTATGTTGTCTGGGTCTTAGCTCTAAGAGGCTCTTACTTGTTCCTCTCACAATGACTTTTATTTGATGGTAGAAATCATGCTGGCAGATTACCAAAGGGGCAGCTAATACTCAGGAGTGGAAATTCTCCTGCACAGCCATCTGTTAGTTCATGCCTCTGTCAGTTTCCACCACACCTTCTTACTTCTTTATGAGTCAGCAGTGAGGTGACGGATAAGAGGCTAAATGATATTATAAACAAGCCTTTACTTCAAGAAATTAGGAAAGAAAAAATAGTGAATCAATGTTGCATTACACAATTGAATTGATGAAGCCCTTTGTTAACATGGTTTGTGTGGGTGGCTGCGTGCCATCGGGCGTGAGACTGTCCCACACACAGAGACAGTGTCCAGCATCTCTCTGTGACTTAGCACAGGGTCCTCTGCTGTACAGAAGCAGGCTATATTAGCAACTTGTGATGAAACTGACCAGGGCTGCGACATTCAGTGTGATTCATGTGTTACATTTTTTCATTGTCTCATTTCTGTTGTGATATCAAGAACAATGTTGTCAGTACAAAGCAACATTTCTGATGCAATTCAAGTACTTATTCTGTCCTGAAAAACTCAATTTGATTTAAAAAAAAAAAAAAAAGAGAGAGAGAGAGAGAGAGAGAAAAAAAAAAAAAAAAACTTTCTTAAACGATGATACATGATACATCAAAGTTGTGATTCTTAGTACTTATGACCTGCTGATCAGGTGTGAAAATTCAACTGCTGTCTTAGGGTTCAGTTCAGGTTTATAAAAGGTGGTATCTAGCTTTTTTTTTTTTTTTTTTTTTTTTTTTTTTTTAAGTTCTTACAGTTACAAAGGGGTTTAGCATATCAATGCGTCAAAAATTGAGACCTGACAATTGATGGTTTATTTTCTGATCGTGAGCATTCTCTTGAAACCTCTGTCAAAATAGTGTGTACTTTATGTGGATTTGAGCATGGGACTGATTCAGTCTAAGCGCACTGGATCAAATAGCTTGGTTTCCATGAACTCCTAGTTTGATTTGAATCCCCATGGGTTTTCTAACTGCAGAGGTTCATCAAGATGCAATTTGTTATGAGGCATTGACACAAGCCGAGCATAGCAAAGGTCTAGGGTTACTCAGAGTGCAAGAAAAACTGAGTAATTTGAGCAACAAACAGCTGGCTGTCAGGTGGACATTGTTAAAGGAAGGCTTCACAACCAGTAAATTAACAATCATTAGCTTTTTTGTGGTCTTTCCCTTTTAACAGAAAACATGCACAGAGGTCTTGTAATTCACTCTTCATCAAATTAATACATTTCAGCTGAAAACCTTCTTGGGAATCGGGGCACAGACAGCAATGTTGACAGAGGGGAAATTTTTTTTGTATCTTGGCTCCTGGTCACTGAAGGAGTGAAGTCGAGGAACTTTACTGTCCACAGATTCTCCATGGTTCTGTCTCTGAGGGCAGCAATGACATTAGTGGTCTTGGCCTTTGGGCAGTGTGTGCCCTGTTCTGCCCAGCCTCTGGCTGTGCACAGGAAGTTTTAACCCTGAAACATCTTTTTCCCCCAGGTGGGCGGGATGGGGGGGGGGGGGGGGGGGGGGGGGGAATAACTGTAGAACATATTTTTAATGCTGCCCATTTTAGCCAACACTGTTGCTGCTTGATACAGTGGTGCTAGTGATTGGGGGTGGGGGTGAGGTGGGGTGGGGGTGGGGGCTCTCGAATGGAATTAACTGTAGCATTGCTCAGGTGAATTATAAACAAATATGGAATAAACTGGCACAATGAGTTTTAAGAAGAATGAGCAAGAGGAAATAAAGAAGAAGAAACCCTGAAAACATGTGTGGGTTTTTACCTCAGTTCACATGTTACGATCACATGCTTGAATTTGATATAATGTGATCTTTGATGAGGACTTAGTCTGTGGGCAGTGGGTGTTAGACATTGTGTTTTGTCCTTTTTACTTAATAATTTATCAAAGATCCCATTGAGAAAACGGGTGAACTTAAGCTCAAGTAAATTATTTTTTATTCTGTCATTAAAAGGCTGCCAATGTGTTCTGTTGACACAGCTGCACACCTAAAAGAAAAATCAAATTATTTCTTAAAAATGATTTTATGCTTACTAAAGCTTTGTGCTGTTCAGGCCTGATTTCATTTTGATTTTCCATAGTTATAAATTGACTGACTTGAATGTTTGTGCTTCAAAGTGCGTTTTTGCTTTAGTTGTTTGGTTGAATTCTCCCCTACCCCTTCTCTTCCCCCCTTTTCACACTTAATTTTTCTCCTCCTGTGATGAATGACTTAATCTTTCATGTTTGACAATAATCAGTTTGTCTGTTTTTCCTCCAGACTTTTCGTCCAAAAAAGGGGTTTTTGAGAGAGGCACACTGAAGTTCAGTCTTCACAAACATGCTAATGCCTCCTAAATTCAGGCATCGACCTGAAGGAAGTGGTGAAACTACCCCCTGGAGAGGATGTCAATGACTGGATTGCTGTTCATGGTGAGACTATTTTTTTTCTTGTTTTATTTGTTTATTGTTGTTAGCTGATTGTTTGGTAATGATGACTGCTATACTTTGTGGGGACTACAAGACAAGCCACCCTGATCAGTGTGGTAAGAATGCTATGCCCCCCCCCCCCCCCCCCCTCCCCCCCTCCTTTGTTGTTTGAAAGAATTGTTCTCTCTTTATCACACGAGTGTTTAAACCAGCCAAATGTTAGGAAAGTGAACTTTCTTGCACATCCCTTTCTATTCTTTTTCACTTGCTCATTGTATTTTTCTTTGAGTCTGTCATCATCCTCTCACTTTCTTCCTTTTCTGTAATGTTCTAGTGGTTAAATGTGTATCAGAGTTACAGCAAAATGATGTACAACATAACAATTTTGTGATGGACAGTTCTTCGGTTTTCATGGTGTTGGTAGCGTTGTGCTGCATGATCCCCATTAATGCATCTCTGGTCATTGTCTTGTGGAGTTTAGTAATTGGAGTTTGTTGCAGTGGTGGATTTTTTCAACCGCATCAACCTGCTGTACGGCACAGTATGTGAAAACTGCACAGAACAATCCTGTCCTACGATGAGTGGAGGGCCTAGGTGAGTTCTAATGTGAGCTGGACAGTAAAAGTGTTGGTTTGGGTTGACAAAAGAGAGAAAGGGGAGGGATTTGAAGCTTATTTGGGATGTGTATCTGGAATAAACAGAGAGAAATGATGTTTCAGAATGATAGGTATGGAAAGGGAAGTCTTAAGGACAATGATCTGTACTGGAACATTTTAACCAGTAAAAAAAAAAAAGAAGAAATTTCTGAAAACTGAAAAAAGTTGTCTTTAAGGGGAGGGAGACATGATACGCAAGTTCTGTTGTGAACAGTTTTTCACTACAGGTATAGATTTGTACTGAAATTTCACGGGACAAGGACTGGTAAAATGAAGGTTTGCTGGGAACGGTAGGGGAGAGGGGGATTGTGGATTACTGTGCAAAACCACTGGTAGTTTCTGCACTGGTGAAGAAAGTTTCAGTCGCAGATGTTTGAAACAATAAAAGTCAGCCAGTGTAGCAGAGGTAATACTATCATTTTGCATAGATGAAGGATTGTGATAAGTTGATCAAAAAGACTTGCTGACAGGGATAGATGATAATCATGTGCATGGCTTCTTAAATTGATAACATGATGACAGGTACGAGTATCATTGGTGTGATGGAGTCAACTACAAAAAAACCCACAGCTCTGCCGGCCCCACAGTACATCACTCTCTTGATGGAGTGGGTGGAATCTCAGATCAACGATGAGAGCATTTTCCCTGTTCAGATGGGTGCGTATGAAGCTTTTGTGTCTTTTTTCTTAATTTTTTTTTTTTTTCGTTTAATTGAAAAAAAAAATTTTTGCTTTAATACTACCTCCGTCAGAGATAGTGTTTTCACCATGGTCTTGTTAGTTGGCTGGCAGGCTGATTGTTTATCTGTGCACAAAATTGTATGAAAGTTCATAAACAATTTTAGTGAAATTTAATTGAAAGATTGACTGTGGCTCAGGGAGAAACTCATTACGTTTTGGGTTAGATCCATGGTGTAGACCTGGAGCAAATGGCAGTCCTACATTGTGCAGCAGAGAGGCGTGAAATTCCTCTGCTTTCAATAGAAAATGCATCACGATTGTTGGTAGTGGTGTTGTTTCTACTTACTGAGAATGAAAATTATGTCCCCCCCCCCCCCCCCCCCCCCCCCCCCCTTCCCAAAGCAGCAAAGCAAGGTGTGGCCTTGAAGTCTGGCAAGAACGTTGATGACATTGATAACACTAACTCGTGTTCTTGTCAAACCATCCCACCCACACCTGCTTTTACACAGATTTTGAAGATGGACACACCCTCCCCCTCCGATCTTGGCTGGAATTTTCAACACTAACAAATTCATACACAGGTTTGAGCCAGTGTGATGTAAGACAGAGTGTGGATACTGTGAGTAGAGGTGTCAGAGCAAAGCGGCATGCACTGTGAAAACAGTTTACTTGTATGGTAGTTAAGAAAATCAGTTTGAGTTGGCAAGAACTTTTATTCTCTCCCCCATTGCAAACTGAAAGTGGCCATTCCAGACAGGGATCCATAGGAGGCATTCACCATTTGCAGATGCATTGACTAACCATTGTTTCTGCTTTCTTGCATTCCATTAGAATGATATGTTTTGTTTTCTTGCTTTTTATATGATGACAGAGTGTTAAGTGTTTAGCCAGGTCGCATTCCACCTGAATTCATTGTTTATGTAGGTTTTGTTTCTTCTTATGATGTGAAATGAGCAGACTGTAATGCATGAAATCATCGTTTTATTTTAGAGTCTACATGTAAATTTTTATGTTAAAAAAGTTTTTATTGTGAGCCGACTTCAATTTGTTAATTTTAAAATGGACAGGCACATACACACACACACAGAGACACACATGTCCTCTTGGCCTGGAAGGAAAGCTGCCAGAATCTCTTATACTAGTTATAGTGTACATATGTAAGTTATCTATATGTGTGATGGGAAACCAGAGCAGCATCCATATGAATGAATACATGCTGGCACTAGTCCAGAAGCTGTTGCACGCACTGGTGTGAATATTCCTGTTTCAAAAAAATTGGTCATGACCAAAAAAAAAAAAAACCACTCAAACAAAACGGTGAGAAAACAATTATATTTTTGAACTGTTGCCCAGTTCTAATGGGACCTAACAGTCTTTTGAGCTAGCTAAGATATCATGACACATGTGCCAGACTGTGGCCAAGATTTATGATGGAAGGACATGCAGAGTATAGCTTTGCTTTGCAGTCTGAAGCCACAGTGGATAGAATCTCCTTAGCTGCAGTGTTGTGATTTGCATTTCCGTAAAGTTTGAAGCAGCTGTGGTTTTCATTGCAAGGGAGAGAAATTGGAGAAAGGTTAGAGGTCACAGTCCTGAAAGATCAGCATCATACCACCCAACTACACATCACATCCCTTGTTTGACCATATTTGTACATCACTGTACAGCACAGTTTGAACTTAAAGGAGAATATTGTTGGCTGTTGATTATAATGTATATGCTGTATGTTTCATGTTGTAACTGAACATGTTGTATATAGGGTGTTCATGATAATGAATGCACTTTGTTCCAGGTTGTCCATTTCCCAAGAATTACCATTCAGTAGTGAAGAAGATTTTGAAGCGACTGTTCCGTGTCTTTGTGCATGTCTACATTCATCACTTTGACAAACTGGTTGTCATGGGAGCAGTGAGTAAACCTTAGCTTTGCAGTTCTACAATCCAGCACCATTATGCATATCGTTGTTGATTAATTGAGAATGAAAGATGCCACTTTTTGTGTCTTTTTTTCTCTAGCCTTTTTATTAAGCAGATGAGGTCGGTCCCCCAAAAAAAATCATCAGTATAATATTTTGCATGCCAAAATGGATCATACAGCTGGCAGGAGGGAAGAATAGAAAAGGGAAGTAATTCATGGTTTCCTAAGACATTTACTGATAAGCTGTATTTATTCCCTGTGCCAGGGAGGTTCAGTATCAATGGTAGTTTTCTTCTTTTTTTGACAGGATTTGTGTAGAGGCCTGTTAGGATGATTTGAGTCCTTATGAATTGAATATGGATCAAAAGGCTAATTGAAGTCCATTTATGTCGACGAATGGTCCTTTCTTTGTGGAACAAGTTACCAAGTACAGACCCAAAGCCTTTTCTTGAGATTTTGTATTTGACACAGTTTTGGAGAAGAATTTGTAAGGCATTTAAAGTTGAAAGTAGAAAAAGCTATGATGTGATTTTTCACAGTGCAATTTATGTCAAGCAGAGGATTACTGTTGGCATACTGGAACAAGGGAAGAACAGGGAAATACAACCCAGTTAAATATAGTATTGTGTTAAACCACATTCACAGAAGGCAGATGAAACAAACTGCAGTGTTACCAGAACACGACGAAAAAAAAAAAAGCGGGAGAGCACACAAAACAAAGTGTGAAGTAATGCAGTTTCAATGCACGACACAAAACAAGACAATATATTTTTGGCAATATGCCTTCCTCAGCGACAAAACAATAAAAACAGTACAGATATTAACATGCGCAATACTCCCCTTGTGAAGCCAAAGTGGTGAATGAAGTTCATTCACCACTTTGGCTTCACAAGGGGAGTATTGCGCATGAATTCGCCGCTTTCAAATCGGCTAAAACTGTGCCCAAAATATCAGAAATTTGCTCATTCAGGACAGTGACTTTGAGGCGATCCTTACAAAGCATGGAATTGGAAAATTCCATCGTACAAGCACACAGTTTATAATGTGCATTTTGTTAACTTTAAGTGTTTTAAGAAGTGTCATTCTAAAGCTCTCATAAACTGAAAAAAAAAAATCTACAATTTCAGTTGTGTTCCTACCAGAGTCTAGGGTGTTTTCCTGCACCCCTTGTGTTTCCCTGCACCCCTTGGCATTAGTGTCATGCTTTTTTTTTTTTTTTTTATTTTTTTTTTTTATTACAACCTGTTTTCAGTTTTCAGGCCTGCTTTGAAACCGAGTTAAAACCAATCATGTGCCAAAAAATTGGTGATGAACTTCAAAATTCAATCTGAGGAACGAAGAATTCTTTCCTCTTACTGGCACATCAGCACTTACGATCAGACAGATGTTTTCCAGTCACAACTATTTTTGTTTGTTTGTCTTATTTTAGAAGAGGATATTGATTACTTCAGAGAAAAAAATGATATCAGCAGTGCTGCATTCTAGTTTAAAACAGAAGATGCGGAGCTGGTGTATTAGAGAGGTGTTGAAGTGACCTGATGCAGAAGCTGTGGACTGTTGCAGGAGGCCCACATCAACACGTGCTACAAACATTTCTACTATTTTGTCACAGAGCACAACCTGATAGACAAGAAGGAACTGGAACCTCTGGTGAGATGGTTTGCATTTTATGGGGAAAGTGTTTTGTTTTGTTTATTGCCTTTTTGGAGGGATGAGGGTGTATTTCTTCTACTTGTAAATACAGCTGAGTGCAACTGGTCTGTGAACATTTTGGGCTAGAATTTCATCGATTGATTGGTCCCAGTAGTACACTTTTGCAAATCTGAACTTTGGATAGACTGAAATTTGAAGCATCTCAACCAGAAAAAAAAAAGAAAAAAGAATTGATGCATTCAAATGGCAGTGAAAAGGAAAGTTTGATGTATTCTTATGTCTTGTTTTTTTATTCCTCTGACAATTCCAATAGGAAAGAAGCCAGCTGATGATGAAATTTGAGTTGGTTGGCATAGCTGTGACCCCGATGCAATCGATTCTAACATACTACTTTTGGATGAATTCTACTATTTTGGTATTCCATTTCCACGGAAAGAAGATTCCTGGGTTTTTTTTTTTTTTTTTTTGTACTCGAAAAAAAAAAAATGGTTGACTACTTTGTGATTTGATTTTCAGGTACAGTTACGTTTTAATTGTTGCACACAAGAGGAATCAGAAGTAACCATTTTTAACATGTTACCAAGGGGTTAAGAGCAGAACATCAAGATCCTAGGAGGAAAATGAGCATGAAATAGGAATTTTTCCCCAATGCTTCTCCTGGTCCTCACTTGTCTGTGACCACTAGACAGGTTTGGGTATACACCTCTCACACACCCACCAATCATCAATTCTCTTCTTCTGCCATTTTGTTGGGTTGTGGTAGTGCTGTTATGAGGGTTGGTCAGAATTTCCACTTCTGATTTGACCTGAAGATGGCATGTCTGAGAGAGAAGATATGTAGAGCATAGACTAGTACAATGCTCTCTGTAGTGTTGGAAATCATTCTACTGTTCAGATTGGTAGGATTAGGGTTTTGGCCTTCTGGCTATCTCCCTCCCCACACCACCCCACCCCTTCTCTACACACACACACGCACACACCACACCACACCATACCACACCACTCCACACACATACAAGTCAAAGTAAGTGTCTGAACGTAAAAATCTTTTCTTTTGATGATTTCTAAATTTACAACATTTTAACACTGGAAGTTAGGAAAATAATAATGTGTCTCTTCCACCAGTTTTGATTGATGCTGTGTACAATTTTTCTGTTGAAAAAACAGTTTGATTCATATCAATGGAATTTATGACTTATGCTGTCAAATTTTTTTTTTTTTTTTTTTTTTTTTTTTTTTTTGGGTGGGGTGGGGGGTTGGGGGGGTGGGGGAGCTGAAACTGTTTGACCCCTAACTTTTGAGAATCATTAATCTCACCATATATATTGACCGCATATGTGATCATTGATTAATCTGAACTGTTGGCTTCCTTTGTTACAGCGGGAGATGACAGAGCGTATCTGTCATTAGACAAGTGCCGGCGGTCAAGACACCATGCACGTTGGACTTCCAGTTCAGTTCAGAGCGTCTCCGACAGGGAGGACCGCTGAATCAGTTATGACGTCCATTCGTCTCCATGCCACTAGTCTTCTGCTGTGTTGACTGTGTATAGATGAACAGTGTATCCTCCACTCTGCCATCACCCCTTTTCCCCACCCTTTTCACTCTTGTCCTGTCCTAATGCGGGTACATTCCTCATTGGTCTTTTAACGCCTGTGTTTCCTGTGCTGAAGCCTTGCCATTCTTACACACCATGATATCATGCCTGCAGGGCTCTCAGTATATTAAGTGCTGATGTAAAAAAGGGAAGGGGGAGGGGGGGGGGGGGGGGGGGGGGCAAAAGTGTGTGTCAGATGAGCAGTCAAGAGAACAAAGGCAAAATGGCAAATGTAGGCCGCACACCCTCTCACTTGAGTTATTCAATTGCATTGATTTGTGTCTTCTTCAGTACAGTCAGTGTTTGTGAGCAAAGCGACAGAAATTATCCAGTCTAAAGCCTAAATTAGATGTGTAAATGTGTGTGTGTGTGTTTTTTAAATGCAAGGCACTGGTAACATACAAAGCACATCAAAGCTGTGGTTGAATGTGTTTGTGTGCAAATTATATGTAACATCAAGTGGTACTGTGTACAACATGAGCTGGATTTTGGACTTGGTTATGCTGCTTCCCGTTGGGCAGTTAAAATATGAGGGTCAGATTTCAGGATAAAAAAAAAAAAAATGCGTTTTAGACCAGCAGTGACGGTGTAAATTAAACACAGTTGCGCTTTCCTGAGACAAAATTTATTGACTTTTACGCTTTCTTGAGACAAAATGATTGATTTTTTTGTTAAATCAGTGGAGAAGAAAAAGGTTTTCAACTTATAGCATGCCAGTGTCATATTCAGTCTCCACTATGGCACCTGCAACATTAAAGTTTGCACTGGTTTTGTCACCAGAAACACAGCAAGCCAGTTTTAAAATTCTACGAGCATTTCTGTCCCAGAAATGTGATGCTTTTTTTGCAAAGTAGTGTTTGTGTTGTCAGTTTTGTTCCTACCAAGTAAAAACCTTTCCCTGAAGTCCTCTCTCCTTCTCTGTCTTTTTCTCGGTCTCTTTTTCTGTCTCTTGTTTCTCTCATTATCTCTGTCTCTGTCTTTCTCTCAGAAACCTCAGTGTAATCTGAAGCCATAGCAGATCCATCTGAACTTCTTTCAGTTTTACTTTCACCACAGGTCTATTTCTTTCTTTTTCTTTTGTTGCCTTACTTCTCAACAAAGAGAAGAAAGAATCGAAAAATATTGAAATTTTATGAAAAGGACATGAATCAATTAGTAAGGATATACCAACTGAAAAGATGTGTTGTTTCTGTCAAGCAAGGCACTAAATTTTCATAGAAGGGCAAATTTTGAGTGACAGAAATATATGGAAATGAGACATCAGTGTCAATACCATTATGCTAACTGAAGATAAAACTTACTATTCTGCCAGACTAAAGGGACAAACATTACAAGACACATCATGACACATTTCGACCTGTTTGGTCTTCTTCAGACAAGACAAACAATATTTAGACAGTGAAAACTAAAAATGAGCAATCACTTATCTTCTCAAAATAAGCTCAGAACATTTTCTTTTGAATTTGTTTAAGTTTCCGGCTGCAGTCACTTTACTTCGAAAGACAGTTATGCTGCTTTGAATCACAGGCAGTTGTCCAGAGGAAAAGAATTGTATTTCCTACTTTCAATTTCATCAAGGTATCACTGCATGCGGACTAGTCCATATAGACTACACCTCATCTGCTAGGTTTCGAGACCATGTTGTGCTCGAATTAAAGCTGATGGATGAATGGATTTATGACCAAGATGAGAGAATGTGAGAATAGGGTCTCATGGCTACAAGTTAGTAAATGTCTGACCTGTGCATTAGACCAATGTGCTGGTCAGACGTTGGGTATGTATCTAACATTTATCTGCCATTATTATCATTGTTATGTGTTTGTTGTGAGTGTACATGTGTGTATGTATATGTGTGTGCATGGGGGTGGGTGGGCATGGGCCCATGCGTGTGCGAGTGCCAGTGTATGTTGTGCATGTGTGTGTGTGCCTGTGCTCACATGCTTTCGTGTGTGTGTGTGTGCGTGTGTGTGTGGTCCCTGGGCTTGTGTGAGCATGCTCCTGCAAGCAGTCGTGCGTGTACATTTATGTGTTTATCTGTGTGTGCCTGTGTATAGGGGGTACACGTATATGTGTGTGTGTGTACGTGTGCATTTTTGTATGCGTGTGTGTATCCATGAATGCTGCTTTTGTCGCTTTCTTTCGGAGCAGTCTCTCTATTTTTCTTTTCTTCTTCTGTTCAACAGGTGCCCGAGATCGTTCACTGGCAACTTTACTCAGTAATTCCTTGGCCACCTTTTTCCATGCTGTGATGGAATACTTGGCTTGAGCTGGTCTTCAGTTTCTTCAAGGGGTGGTTGCCTTCTCCTCCTCAGTTTCTTGGCTTCTTCTTGGGTGGTGGCTTTCCCCTCTTCTGTTTCTTGGCTGCATCTGGAGATTGTGACCTCCCCCTCCCCCTCAGTATATTTGCTTCCGTCTCTTTCGTCAGCGGCAGTCTCTCCATTCCCTTTCCTTCATCTGTTCAATATGTGCTGGAGATCATTCTGTGGCACATTACTTGATTTGTTGGTCTTCAGTCTTCTTGCCCAGACGGAGTGCACCTCCTGGTCCAGTCTTCTGGGGGTGCTGTTCTTCTTTCTTCCTCTGTTTCTTTCTTTCTTCTATGGGTGGTGGCTTTCCCCTTCTCCACGGTTTTCCATCCAGGGGTTCTAGACATGAGGAGGATCACTCTTTGGGATCTCTTCATGAGGATGGTATTTTCCCTCTGATCATTCCTGTCGGGGTGACAAGAAGGATGAGGCTTCAACGTTATTTTGACAGCAAGGGCTGCTGCTTCTTCCTAGCATTGCTTCAACATTTTGTTCTTTGATCTGGTGAAAAAAAAAGAGTGGGTGGAAAACGAACCTACAGAATGGAACTGAAGAGAAGAGGAAGGAAGACAAGCTTTCTTAAACTCCAAAAGCTCTTATGTTTGCTCTTCCATATCTTTTAGCATGGGTATTTTGGTTGGCTGTACGGAATTAGCAGCTTTTACACCGGCTGGCCAATTTCTTACTTAGGGTTTGATCTCTGATAGCAACATGTATATTTTCTGATAGTAGCATGTATATCAGCTTCTATCAATCAAGTTCGCAGTGAAATCTTGTTTTCTTGTCATTACTCTCCTCTTTGTATGAGGCATGATCTGACATAGGCTGAGATTGAGAAGCGCCATGGCAATCACAGTTTGAATTTGGTGTGAAGAATCTTATGTTTGTGTTGGTGTGGATTGTGTATATTGAATGAAGCAAATAAGAGTTGTGTCAGATTATGTGTTTCAGTCCCACTTTTTCAGCCATTTCTCCCTCTCCATCGGCATCCCATCCATCCTCCCAGCTTCTAACTCTGTCTCTCTTTCAGCTGGAGAGAGACTAATAACTTTGTTTGAACTGTACAGGTAGAGCTTCAAGTTTTCTGGACTGAATCGGAAATCTGGGTTAGAAAAATGTTGGAAAAATCGGATCAGAAGAATTTTGTTAAGTATTTTTTTGGTTCCTGAGTGTTTTTGGAAAAATAATGTCGTAACTGATATTTATCTTATTGTGTAATTTTAAAAAGAGAATCGGTGTTCGGTTATACAATTTTGGGGGGGTGGGTTTCGCTCTCATCAAGATAAATTTGGACGCAAACTTTAAAAAAAAAAAAAAAAAAAAAAAAAAAGTCCACTATGGCAGTTACTGAAGTTCTTCGGTTGGGAAGGTACAGAAAGTCTTCAAAACTGAAAAAGGGACTCCCTTTCAAGTCACAGATAGGCGGGAGAGAGAATCATGCAAAGAAAAAAAAAAAAAGGAATGAAGAACTAAACAACAACAAAAAAAAATATGATATTAATACCCGAAACTGGCGAAACTTGCTCACCAGAAGATTGACATACCTGGTGTACCTATGTCATTGATTATTTAAGTATGGCACCATTGGAGGAAAAAAAAATGAGTTGGCTCCTTATACAAACCATTCAGTACACATTAAAGCATGTAGTGCGATCATCAACAATGTCAAGCTTAAGGTGGCCACCAGCGCAGCTTATACCAGGACAAAACATACAAATAGCAGCTAGAATTAGCACAACAGAGAATCTTAGAATGTCATTTTTTTTTTATTATTGGCTATACACTGTTTTCCTTACTTCCTCAGTAGATCAGTTGTGTTGTTAGTTTATTCAAGTGTAACTTTTTCACATTTCATGTAACATTGAATAGTAACCACATTGGTTGAAAAAAAAACAACCCAGATTTGAACCCTTCAAATAATGTAGCTTGTAAGCTACAAACAAAAACTCATAATTCTTTTTATTTGCGGATTTAAAATGTCTGTATATATATACAGTATAAAGTTGTTGGAAAACTGTTAGGTCGATGTCTTGTTTCATGGTTTTTAGGTCGATGTCTTGTTTCATGGTAATTTTCAAGATTGCTAGGGTGGCAACAGTTCAGAGTTAGGATCAGGGATTCTTCCCCATTTGTACCCCTGGATAAGTCAGACTAATACTTGTTCTTTTTAAGGTTCGCCTGTGGTCGTAGCTGGTGATACGTTCTGGTCATAATTGTTTTAAACCTTCTTAAATAATGATTGGTGGGGATGACGAAGATGATGTCGTGAAGTTCCATTCTGATCTGAGACTGCATGTTAGGGCTGTACTCTTAAGTTTACTGTCATAATATATCCTGTGTCAACCAGGCCCAAGAGATGCAAACACTGGCAGTTTTGGTTAAAAAAAAAAAAAAAAAATTTCTAGGAAAAGCACACTCTGGAGAAACACACCTTGAAGTGGATGGAATTCGATTGTGTCCATCCATTCTCAATTGTTATTAAACTTGGTGGCCCGATTTGTTTGTCGCTTGGTCTGTCTGTTTTATTCCTCGTGTGCTTTGTTGTTTTGTTGTGATTTGTTTGCATACTGCCCTCTCTATCCCTTTATTTAACAGATAACTTTATAGTTTTGAGATTAACAAGCTGTGTGTGTGGTGATTTTTTGTACATGTGTATATAGGTGTCCACAAATGTGCAAGCAAGAGCATGTTACAAGTAACAATGTACTATTGTTTTGAGTGTGAAAAAAAAATCAGTTAAGCAGTGGTTCTGTAGGCAAAGAATTCCATGCAGAAAGTTGTCTGAATTCAACACAGAAAATGCACATTGGGGGGGGGGGGGGGGGGGGGGGGGGGGGGGGGGGGGGGGGCAAATCTGAGTGGAATTCAATGAACGGCTTGCCCATGGAACTGCGGCATAATAATGACGGCTGTTAATGATTAAAGTTGTATGGTTGAGTACAAGGGGAGTGGCAACAGCTGAGGACAGGTACAAGATTGATATCATTGTTCCCTTTTTGTTGTGGTTGTTGTTGTTGTAGATTGTGTATAAAAGAAATGTAAAGTTTAACAATTTTGTTGATGCTAGGATCAGAAGTTGGAACGGGTTTCTTAGTTTTTTGTGATGTAGGAAAATTTTGCAAAGAAAATAATACGCAAATACATGAGCAGAATCACAAGTGCATGCCTCATTTGATGTCTACCTATCTCCTCCTTTTTCTGTCTGTCTTTACTCATCTGTTCTTTTCATTATTTGCTCTTTTACACTCACAATTCACAGACACTTGTGGCATTGTGTATATTTATTTTATACGGTGTATAGAATTGTATTGATATTTGTGATACACAAATTAAATTCTACTTATTTGTGATATACAAATTGAAAACAAGTTTGCATTTTACACATGTTTATGTGTGAATGATCACCACACTTCATTTAAATGTGATGGGTTTTTTTTTTTTTTTTTTTTAATCTTTTTCTTTTTATTTAAAGCAAGTTTTGTTTCCTCTCCACTCACCTCAGTATTTAACTTTTTTGTGTACATACTATTTTGGTGTATTTGTTTTCATTTTAATGGCTTTGTATATCTTGTACCTGGTCGCCTCTTTTTGAATCAAACTCTTGTCTTAAATACTTGAATAATTTCATTTTTTTGTGATATTGAAACTGCAGAGAATAATTCTGTTCTCAAAGCTCATTGATAAATGTTATTGTTATCTTGTCCACTTCTGGGTCGAGAGACAATTAGCACAGCACACTGTGGAAATGGAGCGTTTTTTTGATAAACCTTTTTTTTTTTTTTACTTTTTTTTTAACTGTGTGGTTAGTTGTTTTTTTTGCTTTGTTCTGTTTACTTATCCATCTGATGATGTATTTGCATACTGGTTTATGCATTTTGCTTTCTGTTTTTTGGTTTACATTTTTTGCTGCTTTAGAATTTAAAAACAACTTTCCCCTGTGTATGAAAGGCGCAAAGTTGTATTATTTGAAACATTTGCCAACTCAAATAGCAATATCTGAAGTGATTACTAATTTTTTTTTTTTAGCTTCAGAGATAACCAAAAAAAAAAAAAATCATTGGAATGTGAAATGCTTCCATTATTTGGATTTTAAGTTCCCTTTCTCATCCATTTTCTCTCAGGATTATTTGATGCAAAGACCCTAGCATTTCCGTATGTGATACTTCAACTGTTACCCAGTGTATGCCAGGTGAGTTGGTCTTTCTCTGTGCAAGCGCACAGTTCATAGTCACACAACCATGTCTGTGTAACATAATAAGCAGTTTGCTGATTTTTTTTTTTCTTTTTTTTTTTTTTTTGTGGTGTGTGTTGGTCTCCAACCTTGTTTGATTTTTTTAAAAAGTGAAATTCAATGTAATACTGGGAATTTGTTTTTTTAGACGATAGAAAAACGGTTTTTATGTGTTGGTGTGGGTGCAAAATGTGGAGCCTTTTGAAGAGCAGTGTATAGTAAACTGAGCACAGCTGTGGGATGGCCTGTAGGGAGGTGGCGTGATTGGGGTGGGTAACAAAAGTGGAAAACCTCATTCTCTCTTCCATGGATGCCACAGTCTTGGTATTGCCCGCATGGTCAGACCAATTGGGAGGGGGGGGGGGGGGGGGGGGGGGGGGTGGCTGCGGGGCAAGATTTGGGGTTCTGTTTTGCGTCATGCAGTGGGGACAGGGTGCACACAGTCTTTGAGCTGTTCCCATCTGGAGGTATTCAGGAACTCTGCACCTCAGAAATGCGTTTGGAAGGCAGTGTTTGGAAGGCAGAGTGTTGGAGCAGCCCTTTGTAGATCACTATTGGAGGGACTTCTGACTGACCATGGCTCTTGGCTCCATGGACGTTTTTATCAGTTCTGACTGATCATGATGGTATTCATCTAATATGCCTCTCTCATCACCTCCCCCACCCCCTCCCCCTCCAAAAATGTTTAACAGATGACATAAACATGAAGCCGTTAAATATGAGTGCTGTTCTCTCTCCCTATGGAGAGTGGCCCAAATTTATGACAGAAATTTAGGAATACAGTTCAGTACGAATTAGGAATACAATCCAGTACAAATTTAGGAATACAGTTCAGTACAAATTTAGGAATACAATCCAGTACAAATTTAGGAATACAATCCAGTACAAATTTAGGAATACAGTTCAGTACAAAATTGAAATACAGTTCAGTACAATTGCTCTACAGTGCACTTGCTTGCAGTACAGTGAAACAAAGTTTGATCGTTAAACCGCTTTTTTTATATCCCTTGCAAAATAGAGACCAGATTCTTGTCAGGGTCATGTCTCTTTCCTATAGGCGTCCCTGTGAATTGAAGAGTATGTCACGTACAGCAACCGGTGACATCACTTTGTGCATCTTTTTTGTCAGCAAGTGTGTTGACACATGGACTCTTGTTTGTGAAGAAAACATTGTGGGACAAACACATATGTACCTAGTATTTTTAACTTTCTTTTTCTTTTCTTGTCTTCTTTTTTCTGTTTTTGTCTTAGTCTTCCTTATTTGGTTTAACAGTATTCCTCATTTTCTGTAGATTCAATATCTGTAAGTTGACAGCATGAAACAGCTGTTGCTGCTATTGATATAAGCTGGTTTGTGTGGAGGTAACGCCCAGAATTCAATTCCATGTAAAACAAAGTCCTTCCATACTGGGATGTCTCTTCCTCAGTATAAAAGATCTGTCAGAATACCAGATCACTGTACAATGTGCATGGGTATTTTTTAAAAAATAATTTTTGTTGCATTTTAAAATAATCTGATACAGTGTTTGGAGTTTAGATCTTATTCATGATTATGTTAGGACACGAATTATCTCCCCTGACAGGCCTTCATTTTCTCTGCGGTTGATTTCCAAACCAACTGCCAAGGATGTCCTTTGAGCTACTTTCACATCCTTAGATTTTGTTTCTGGGGTCGCTTTTACATACCAATTGCGTCTTTTCTCACAGTCAGTCTCAAATATTTACCATTAAATCAATGCTGCACAATGACAGGTCGTTTGTGTTGCAAAGGCAGTCAGTTGTAGCGTATTGTTCTTGACTGGGAAATTCCCTGACGGAATTCACTGCGGTTTCAAGCTTTCTTGATATCACATGCAGCTTGCTGTGCTTGACACTGGCTTTTCAGCATGCGAAGGGCCTCAACATTCCGACAGCATGTGTCGATAGGAAGAATATAGTGGCATGCTTGCTTCTCTCTCTTTGTATGCTTGGGGCACAAGTGAGGTAGTATGTGTTTACCATAATGTTTATAGTCACTTAAGGAGCTAGTTTTTTCATGTCAAAGGATGTCTTGAAATCGGCGATACTTAAAAGACAGAAATTAATGTGAAAACTTTTGACTTTCAAGCTGTGATTTTGTTTTCGGTTTTTACTTTGTTCTGATTCAGTTTACCCGAGTTGGTCTTTCATTCTTTTTCCTTTCTTGGTTTTTCTTTCAAAATGAAATTTTAAGTACTGGCTTGTGTAGTGTTGATTATGGTTATTAGTTGATTGGGATCAAAATGATAATGTTTTGGTTTGCTGTTTCCAGTGATGTAGGTAACAAATATGAGAAAGAAAGGGGACAGAGAGAGAGAGAGAAGTATGCTTGTGTTCAAGAATGGGAGGGTGTGATTGATAACAATTTCTCCTGATTGTGGACAATACCTGGAAACAGGATGGTGATGCTGTGTACACTTGGTGTGGACTCCCTTCGCCTCCAATCGAAACATTTGCTCATGGATGTCTGAGCTGACTTCTCTGTTGTTTGATTGCATGTATTTAGTGCAGGTGTCCTCCAGGCTAGGAGTGCTGAAAATAAGGTGTTTGGTAGAGCAAAGATCGGTGTATGTTTTTGTCGTTCGCTTTGTTGCATGATGCATGTACATAAACCTTTTATTTGAGTGGACAGCAAGTGTTAAGACCTGATTGGTTTGATTCCAAGAGAGCTTTTGGATCTTCTGTTGCTGCTTTATGAAAGAAAAAGAATCTCTTTAAATTATTTTTGGGTGCATGCGGAACCTGAAAGCTTTCAATAAATGAATAAGCTTCCAGCCAGTGAGGTGTATAAATAAAAAAGCCTCTTGACAAATTTTGCTGACAGAAAGCTTTAACTTGTGCCTGAAAAATAGTGAAATGTCGACAGTGTGTCTTACATGTCACTAGTTGATCACAAGAATGGGAAGTGACCAATGTAAAGGTGAAAAGTGTTGGCTGTTTGCATATATATGCACTGTACATCTAAGAAAATATCGTCACATACTGTTGGTCTCTTCTGTCTTAACACACTGAAAAACACCACACATGTGTGCACTCAGACCTGTACCCATGTGCAAACACAGGCATAATAATTTACAGTAGTCACCTCAACTTGAATCCTTTTCATTTGTTTGTACAGATCAGTGGTAAGATTATCTGACTTATGATTGTAGAAAGCAAGCAGTTTCGATAATGACCTGTTCACTTTGTGGATTTGGTTTTATCTGTTGGTTGTCAACATTGTCAGCCCTTCATGTATGTATATCTGAATAAAGTATTTTATGAAAATAGTTGTGCATGTTTTTGAGTACTTCATGTTTGGGTTATGATTGTTGCATGTAAAGACCTGATCATGGTGCTTATTGAAATAAACTAGTTTGGCCACGCATGCACACTGACACAGCCAAATATACACGTTAACAATGACTATGACAAGTGAAAAAAGAATGTGGGTGTGAAATTTGTTGGGATAGATCCAAGGGAAAACTCAAAATAAGTTATTTTACCCACGGGCAATTCTTGTGCTGATCATTGATTACAAATAAAAGAGAGAAATAGAACACAGCATGATGCATGAATGTCTGGAGAAACCCACTCTGTCTTCATGTGCTTTTTTCATCATCAATAGAGTTAGAAATAACAAATAAGTTGTAGACAGCAATCAAACTGGTTATGCAAGCGAGACCCAAATTCATGACGGCCTGATTCTCAGCCCAAGCTGAGACTGAAGATCCACCTCAGAAACTTCCCATACTTAATAACCGTGACTTCTTGGAAAGAATCCTGAAAGTAAGCAGAGGCCCAGGGAAATGAGAACATTGCTCAGCAGCTTAAGGCTTCAGATGATTACTTTGGCCATGGCTGTGCTGTTGCTCCATCCGGGTATAGAAAACTGCCATTGTTTTAAAGGAATTCAATTGAAAAAAAAAGTTAAGTGTGTATCCTATGAAAGGCAACCGTACAGTGTGTCAAATGGAGAGGAATCACTTTGTCATCATTCACAGAGATGTATATTGTCAGGTCATCGACAGCCAGCTGCACAGGACAGACTCTAATGAACTACGGAAAGAATAAGCCACATTCTACCAAACAGCCCCCAACTCAGCCTACTTTCATCAGAACTGGATATAGAACATAGTTCAGCCACCATCATGTGCATGTTGTTTAAAGGCTGCATGTGTGTCAACAGTGTCTTTATAATGTTTCTTTATCATAGAGGGACTTTATTCGGAACTTTGGTGACAGTCAAGAAAAGGCCTTTTGCGGTCAGCTGGATACAAGAACTCAACCATCATCCTTTTTTGTCATGTGGTATGTTGCTCACAAGTCAAACCACATCTCCTATGTCATGTGGCATGTTTTGGGTATGTCGAAGATGGCGGGGCTCATTCCTCTCCTAGTTGGATTTATTGTCATGTTTACTCCCCACCTGTAGCAGGTAATACTGGGGTTAGCCTGCATGGTGACCAGTATCAGAGGAAAGTCTATGACCAGTGTGACAGAGGGTAATACAGATGAACTGACAACATTGCAGAATGGGCAAGGAGAGACCACATGCAGAGACCCAGACCTTGGCACACAACTGACAGAGCTGGAGGAACCTGGTGAAGTTTGCACTGAGCGGTGACCTTTTGGCAGTCCACACGTGTTTGGGTCCTCCATTGAAGAGCATTTCACCATTCTTGCTTCCTTTCTGCATGCGCAGGCTGATACTCCTGCACAGACACTGCCATTAAGGCAGCCATACTCATCTTTGGGGAAGCACTTCACCATAACGGATCTTCATCCACACCAGATTAAGACGTCGCGCGCTTTTGTGTGTAGGCCATAAAATTTTCAAAGAACCAGCAAACTCACCGTGATTTGTGCCCATTTGGCGCACTGTACTTGTTGACACGGTGGCATATAATCTTAAGCGTTAGAGATGGACACTTTGGAAGGAAACCGGAAGTTGCCCCGATGCGTGATCCTAATTTTAACCTGACCTTTACCTGAACCCTAACCTGAACTCCTCAACACCGTAACTGTACAAAGCGTTAAAACAACAACAACAACTTTGATAATAAACCGGAAGTTGCCCCGACACCAGAATGCGTGATCCTAATTTCAACCTGACCCAGACATAACCCTGTCAGAATAATTAGCCTGTTGATTGAGCGCACTATACGGATGAAGATGAAGATGAAGACGTGAAGTTGTCAACACTGTAACTGTTCATACAGTTTAAAGAAGAAAAAAAAAAAAAGAAAGAAAGAAAGAAAACTTTGATGATACAATGTACTTGTAGTGATGGGTGGGGGTGGGGTGGGATGAAGAAGTGTTCACCATTCTGCACGAGTCATGAAGTGATGATGTTCTTCCATTTACTATAAAGGACAAGATAACTCCATTGTCTCTTCACTACAAGCACAATTGATTGATCGATTTCCTTTTGTTTGTTTGTTTTTTTAATTTCATTTTTATGTATTGTTTGTTTGAGTTTTCCTAGATTGTGTTTCAAGTGTAATAGGCCTACAGTTGAAATTAGGTCATGATTCTGATCGGGGTTAGGGTTAGATTAAGTTGGCGCTTGGGTAAGGTTAGATCCAAACTAAGGTAAGTGTCGGGTTCATGCATTTCGAGGTTGGAAGAGTCTTCCCGTTTCCTTACCGTAGTTTTCCCAACTCCACCGCATAAAACGCACTCGCCTCAAGGGGAAGAGTGTCCGCCTTTTGACACACGTCGCCTCCATGCCTGACCTGGTCGAGTTAATGTGGAAGGCGCCGCCGAATGGCGTGGGACCCACCGTCCCATAGCTCTTAACGACATCGTCCTCTCTGGGGGCCTGTCAACTGCCAAACTTCTCGCTGCACCTGAAGAAATGCCTGGTGGGCAGTCTCGGTGGAAAGCGAGGCTGTTTCGTGTGACGTCGTCCTAATGGCGTCGGCTGCTGTGTGGTGGAGGTGTAAGCCTCTCCCCGCGACTCTTTGGTTCAGGATGGTTCTCCGCATAAAACGACCCACTCATAGCCTCATCGTCCTCTCTGGGGGCCTGTCAACTGAAGCACCTGAAAAAATGCCTGGTGGGCATCCCGTGGAAGCGAGCCTGTTTCGTGTGACGTCGTCCCTAAGGGCTTCGGCTGTGGTCCGACTCCAGTGTGGTTCCCGTGTGGATGCCATACCCTAAGGGGGTTGGGGTGGGGTAACATTGCCATCAGATTGGAATGTAATTTACAAACATACACACGTATGCGCGCACACGCACGCACTCGCGCGCGCGCGCGCGCGCGCACACACACACACACACACACACACACACACACACACACACACATACGTCTACATAAAGACAGAGTTTGTGTGTGTGAGAGAGAGAGAGAGAGAGACAGAGAGCATAGAAAATCGAAAATTTGGCACCGTGTACAAAAACATGAAAAAGTGGGATGAGAATGGAACATAACCAGTAATAATTATCAGATGACTCGTCACATACAGATCTACAGTTTCAATAGCAAGGCATCAGTCATCGATAGATTTAAAACTATAACAGTCTGACCGTGTTGCATATCAGAAGGAACCTTTCATAGATTACATCAACCCTGCGTCTGCTTGAATAGTAACCCAGTGGAAGATACTATTAGCAAGCAAAAGCAAGACTAAACACCCACAGTATCTTCGTCGTCGTCGCTTGCTCACACATCATCTCAAGAGAGCGAGACACAGAAGTACTGCTGAGTCACTGATGATCGGTGGTGCCTGCTCTGAGCCAACATACGCCGGCCACAACCTACCAACCCCCCTGCTGACAGCAATGATTGCTTGCTTCCGGGAGCCAGCGTGAGTGAGCTCTCCGTCCGGACGGCGCCACTACGTCTGTCCAACAACAGTACCTAGGAACTTGCTGGTACTGGTGACCTCGCCACAAGAACGCATCAAGGGCAAAAGATTGGAGAAGGAATTGAAACTGAGTTGCCATGAGAGCAGAGCAAGAAGGGCCACAGATATGACATTTTTCTTTTCTTTTCTTTATTTGTCGATGAGGATAAAGATGATGAACATGACGTTCTTCAGTTCCATTCAGGTTTTAGACTTTACATGACAGCGCTATAGTCTACAATACTTTCATAATCTGTCCCAGAGTCACCCAGGTCCGGTTGATTCAGACACCTGTGGGGTTGGTCAGGGAATTTAAGCAAGACTCTCCGAGATGCATTCATTGAGAGGATGAAACTCAATTGTAGTTCCACGCTTCTCGGTTGAGCTCAAAGCAAACCCTGAGTAGGAACTGGTCGGGCCGAAAAATCCTACAAAAAATTCGTTCTGATGGGAATCGAACCCACGACCTCCCAGCCCGCAATATACACGACGCAAACTACTACACCACGGCGGCTAATGAAACTGCACCAGTTAGCGTCAAGAGGACTGTTAGATTTTAGAGGGAAGAAATTAATCAAGCCTTGAAATTTGTTTTTAAACTCACTGTATCATTCTAAGCCTACCAAATTATAAGATCCGTCTCAAACGGCGTTATGTGAAATGACGTTAAAACCAGCAAAGCCAAACCTATCCTAAGAACTGACACCTGTGCTAATTCCATCCTGCCGTGAAACAGAAGAAGATGACATCGTGTGACTGACTCTAGCACACCTGTGGGCCCCGTATGTTAACAGCAGAACCGTATCCTTACAGCAGTCCTAAATAGAGCATTTTGCGTTAACTTCCGGCACT
>JADBJO010001120.1:342500-352500 GCA_016801955.1 Conus betulinus
TGAAATACATATAATGATTCCCTCTCTATGTACACATGACAGTTCTTTTTTTTTTTTTAACTTGCGTTCAACGCTCTGATGACAAGTACACCAATTTGTTTCCAAAAAGATTTTATAGAATTCGCTAGTAAAGCCATCAGAATCTGGGCTTTTATTGTTATTTTTTTTTTGTCTTGAAGGCATATGTCGCTTCCTCTGATGTAATAAGACTTCCTAATTCAGCTGCTTTTGTTTCATTTGAACAGGGGATGTCTTTCACTTAAACTTGTCACAATTTTCTACAGCATTATCGGTGTATAGTGGTTTAATACAACTGTATGCTTCTTTTAAGTGTGTCCTTTTGATTTGTTAAAACATAATTTTGAATATCAGTTTAGTCTAGCCATGTTTTTACTGATGTAGTGCCGCTTAAAAGATACACACACACACACACACACACACACACACACACACACACACACACACACACACACACACACACACACACACACACACACACACACACACACAGCCGACAGCTCTCTGCTTGCTGCTTATTTTAGCGGCAATCAAGACTCGCGGTCTGTCTCTATCTGTCTGCTCTCTCTCTCTCTCTCTCTCTCTCTCTCTCTCTCTCTCTCTCTCCTCTCTCTCTCTCTCTCTCTCTCGACTGAGTAGATTTGTAAAGATGTCTGTTTTCTGTTTTTTTTTTTCCCCGCTTGTAATCTCTTCTGTTTGTAAATACAGTATATTAATATACATATCGACCCAATGTGATTCGCCGAGCTGTATCAACTTCCCCGCGAACAGTGTCTGCTTGTCGTGCGGGCATGTTTACCTTGTTGTCTCAGTACATTTGGCCAAAGATGTCGAGGTGTGAGGATCAATATCTCAACTAGCTTTCCAACCATTCCTTTTTTTTTTCCGGAGTCCTGTTCGCTCGGGCAGGTCACTGTGCGCGTGTGTGTATGTGTGCCTGCGTGCGTGCGTGCGTGCGTGCGTATGTGTGTGTGTGTGTGTGTGTGTGTGTGTGTGTGTGTGTGTGTGTGTGTGCGTGCGTGCGTGCGTGCGTGCGTGTGCGTGTGTGTGTGTGTGTGTGTGTGTGTGTGTGTGTGTGTGTGTGTGTGTGTGTGTGTGTGTGTGAGAGAGAGAGAGAGAGAGAGAGAGAGAGAGAGAGTCGTTCAATCCTTTAGCTGTATGGACCGCCCTCTCACGTATACCACGTTTATTAGCTTCTTTCTTGTCCGCTAATCAGCGAGGTCGGCCTTCTGCCTGAATGTCGCGTTTGCTTGCATGGGAAATTCTCTCTCTCTCTCTCTCTCTCTCTCTCTCTCTCTCTCTCTCTCTCTCTCTCTCTCTCTCTCTGGTGTTGGTGTGTGCGCATGCGTGCGTGCGTGCGTGCATGCATGCATGTGTGTGTGTGTGTGTGTGTGTGTGTGTGTGTGTGTGTGTGTGTGTGTGTGTTAGTTTTAGGTCTTTTCACATGGTGTTTTTTTTTAAACGATTGTGATATTTGTAAATGATATACATCAAGACGACATTGATATTATTATACAAATGAAAACATAATTGAACATAAAAGCTTAAATCAGTGAACATGAACAACATAATGTTTGCTTCAAAAATACTGAAATCGCATACTAATGTACCAACAGGACTGCAAAGTAAATATTTTGATACATTAGCCAAAAATGAATGATTTGAAGTTAGAGCCTTAAAATCATCAATTGTAGGATTATTTGGTATCTGAGAATTGGGTAGGTACTGCCGCATAATGGGACAATTAAATAGTACATGAAATGTCAAAAGTTTTTCCACACATAGGCATTTTGCAGAATCAACATATTTTAATGAATTTATATTTAACTCTAAAACACAAACTATAAATTTTTTTCTTGGAAAAACATTCAACAAAGACATGCTGTAAGAGGTGTGCTGATTTACATTATAACTCACACGAGCTTTGGTGTCTTTTTCTAAAAGATTGTAGCATTCCTTTACAGACAAAGGAATATGAACGTGTTCACAATTAATTCTTTGTCCTGTACCTCCTCTAGCTACTCTGTCTGCCCATTCATTTCCATAAATACCACAATGTGACAGAACCCAAGTAAATGTTATACTAGAACCCTCTTGAATTAGAAAATGTATGAGATGGTTAATTTCAATTACTAAGTCACATCTGTCTCTAGACTTCATGGATTTCAGTGTAAATAAGACAGACTTAGTGTCAACACAAAAAAGTATTGGAAATATAACCATAGGAAGATTAACAATGTATCGCAGAGCCATGAGAAAGGCTACCACTTCTGCGCTGAAAATAGAATGACCTGCACCAATATGAAACGATTTTTTCTTTCTTTAGTCCAGGTATTACAAACCCAGCACCCGTGTGTGTGTGTGTGTGTGTGTGTGTGTGTGTGTGTGTGTGTGTACACGCTTCAACCTTGACGGATCTGACACTATCAGCGGCAAACTGTGGTGAACAGAGCGTCAACCCAGCCACGCACAGGAGGCGAGCACGGAGCACACAGAAGTACAGGAAGTGGTGAATGCCTCTCAATATGCGCCATGCCACTCACATCGCGATAGGGCAAGGCACTGATCCTGCCCGCTCCACATCTCTGATTCGGTTAGGCACAAAGGGGGTGGGAGGCACGGAGCACACAGAAGTACAGGAAGTGGTGAATGCCTCTCAATATGCGCCATGGGGGGCGATAGGACAAGGTACTGATCCCGCCCGCTCCACATCTCTGATTCGGTTAGGAAAAGGGGGTGGGGGGGGGGGTGAGGGGGGGGGGGGGGGGGGAGGGGGAGGGGGGGGGGGGGGGAGGGGGGGGTGGGAGAAAAGGGACAGGAGGGGGAGGGGGAGGAGGAGGAGGAGGAGGACAGGTAGTATGGCTGTATCGCACCCACCCAGTCCCTTCCCTCGGGACCAGGAAAGATGGACTGGTGACGGACGGGGAGATGTAGAGTGGAGCGGGACTGTCGGCATTGGGTTTCGGTCTGACAGGTGGGCTCTGGTGGGGTCATTGCTGACTGACTGCTGACTGACGGATAGGCACCAGTTCATCATTCTGTGCGCTCCCCCCCCCCCCCCCCCCTGCCCCACCCACCCCCCCCCATCCACCACCCCCCCACCCTTGCCTTCCCCTTCCCCTGTCTATCTCCTATCTCTCTCTCTCCCCACCCTTACCCCCATCTCTACCTTGTTCCCCCCCAACCCTCACTTCTTCACCCATTCCCCATTCCGATAATTTATGCCTGGTTGTCTTACCCGCCTCTTGGTCAATCTGTCTACCTGTTTTTTTGGTGGTGGTGGTTGTTGTGGTGGTGGTGGGGATGTGTGTGTGTGTGTGTGTGTGTGTGTGTGTGTGTGTGTGTGCGCGCGCGTGCGCGCGCGTGTGCGTGTGTGTGTGTGTGTGTGTGTGGTGTGTGTGTGTGTGTGTGTGTGTGTGTGTGCGTGCGTGCGTGCGTGCTTGCGTGCAAGCGCGCGCGCGCGCGCGCGTGCGTGTGTGTGTGTGTGTGTGTGCGTGTGTGTGTGTGTGTGTGTGTGTGTGTGTGTGTGTGTGTGTGTGCGTGTGTGTGTGTGCGTGTGTGTGTGTGTGTGTGTGTGTGTGTGTGTGTGTGTGTGTGTGTGTGTTCTCTGAATGTATTTTCCATATTACATCTTTTCACAAAGATTTGTGATGATGAGCCGATATCAGTCATGGTGTTTGCATTCTAGTCGAGATATTGTTTCATTTTATCTGGGATTCATAATCATTCAAAAAGGTCATGTCAGTATGATAAACAAGAATGGCACGCTTTCAATTTCATGGTTGGTGTAACTCTGGTTAACAACACTAAATTGTCATTTCATAGGAATGTAAAAACTGATTGTAGAGAGCAAACAGCGTTTCTGAAACTTATCAGAAACTTCTATAATATTTTTATTTAAGTTCAAATGTACAATCACACATTACCCATCAAATTTGAAAAGCATTCTAATTCCGTAAAAAAAAAAAAAAAAAAAAAGTTTCACGACCTTATCACCGTCGTAAAAGATCCATAGTTCAAAACCAAATTTCAGTTTGTAATGGAATGTCCGACATGTATTGAATTCCGAAAAGCGTTTATTTCGAGGAGGCACGTGGTCGACACCCAATTTGTGATTTTTCGCAGTTAGTTCAAAGCTGGACCAAAAAAAAAGTTTTTAGTTAAAGCTAATTTTTAAAGACTGGGAATGTAGTATGATAATCTGAATACTTTTTTTTCATACAATAGCCATCTGTTTGCATACACAATTACACATACTGTTAATATATTCTACTATTTGTCACATCGCCGAATGAAAATGATTAAATATTGTTTTAAACTGGTTCTCTTCTTAATTTTGTGAGGGGAACATTGCTGTTATCTATCATCCATGCCTCCCAGGGGTCGACGGATTAAATTTCGTTGATTCTTAATTCGTGTGTGTGTGTGTGGTGTGTGTGTGTGTGTGTGTGTGTGTGTGTGTGTGTGTGTGCGTGCGCGCTCGCGCTTCTCTCTCCCTCCCCCTCCCCCCCCTCTCTCTCTGTTTCTCTCTGCCTCTGTCTGTCTGTCTGTCTGTCCGTGTGTGTGTGTGTGTGTGTGTGTGTGTGTGTGTGTGTGTGTGTGTGTGTGTGTGTGTGTGTGTGTGTCTGTGTGTGTGTGGGCGCGCCCGTGTGTGCGTGTGTGAAGACTTGCATCCACACAATACAAAAAAAAACAAAAAAAAAAACCACCCTACACACTAAGTTAACAAATTTCCCATCCCCTTTTATACGTTTCCCCATCATCCTACCCAACATGCCCACCATCCCACCCCCCTCTCCTCTAAATTCCTACTTCCTCATCCAAACACACACTCTCCTCCCTCTCCTCTCTCTCTCTCTCTCTCTCTCTCTCTCTCTCTCTCTCTCTCTCTCTCTCTCTCACACACACACACAAACACACGCACGCACGCACGCGCGCGCCCGCATACGCACACGCACGCACGCACGCGCACACACATGCGCCTTTTGCGAGTGATCGGTAATAATTTACAGACATACGAGATCATTCATCACAACTTGTCCCCGCGCTATAATCCCTCCCCCCTCCCCTCCCTGCCTCCATCCCCCCCCCCCCCCTGACCTCCATCCCTCATCCCTCACTCCCCGCGCCCTCTTCCCCCTCACCCACCCCCTCCCCCTCCCTCCGTCCACCTCCGATCGCCTGTCCCTGTCATGGACACATCAGTCACGTCATGAAAAAATCGAGAGGCTGTCAGCCATTTGTCACGCTTCGTCACGTGTGCTCCCTAACTTGCAGCGGTGTCACAGGCGGAAATGGCTTTCAATCCCCCGCTGCTGAAATAGTACCCCTGAGACAGATCCCTTAGCGAGGGCGTGACGATAGAGTAGGTTCTACCTGCTTAAAACATACCCAAAAAACATGTAGCCTGGAAAAATACAATGATTTCAGCTGGAAAAAAAAAAGAGGAACTGGGTTCTACCTGCTTAAAACTTACCCGAAAAAAAAGTAACCGAAAAAACAATGATTTCAGCTGAGAAAAAAAAGAGGAACTGGGTTCTACCTGCTTAAAACATACCCGAAAAAAAAAAATACACAATGCTTTCAGCTGGAAAAAAAAAAGAGGAACTGGGTTCTACCTGCTTAAAACATAACAGAAAAAAGTAGCCCGAAAGACATAATGATTTCAGCTGGAAAAAAAAAGAGGAACTGGGTTCAACCTGCTTAAACCATACCCGAAAAAAAAATGTAGCCTGAGTAACACAACGCTTTCAGCTGAGAAAAAAAGAAAGAGAAACTGAAACGTGTTTACTACGACTGTTGTTAGGAAGAAACTCCAGGGAGAGGTTGACAGCGGAGGGTCTTCAGAGAAGAAACCCCCCTCAGGGCTTAGTAGGTGGTGTCCTGCGTATGTTAGATCAGAAACAGGCGCCACTGAACACCACTGAAGTGACTCGGCAGCAGTGCAGTGTCTCCTCCGGTGGGTTGCCTCTTGACGGCTTGACATTGACTGCTCCCTGTGGATTGCCGGTGCCGGGGCTGTGGCGGGGCCGACCGGGCTGTGGCTGTGGACGGGGTGTCGGAATGAGCGGCGTAGGTGCACTGCCTCTGAGGTGGCGCAGAGGTTGGGACAGCAAAAAAAAAAAAAAAAAAAAAAAAAAAAAAAAAACCCCCCTCAGACAAGAGTTTCGGCCCTGAACTCCTTACTCTCTAAGGGGGGCGGGCCGCATCCAGGTCATGACTCCCAGATGCCCTTCTACTGCCATTTTTTTTTACATTTCTGCTGCTGGCTAGGATTTCAATCCATAACTTTTGGATGGGTGGGCGCCCCAAGGCGTGCCTTTTAGACGGATGCCTTTCCCCACTGCTAGCAAACACCTGTTCTAAGTTGGGACATTTAAGCCTTATTAAATTCACATTCGTTCGTCCTCGACCAGATCCAGTGTGGATTCATTGTTTTTCTTGTGTTTTGTGTTAAGGGACTCCTGCTGCGTTTTTTTGTTGTTGTTGTTGTTGTTGTTGTTTTTACTCGTGTGTCGGGCTGGGTTCAAATAGTGGAGCCGATTCAATCCATCAGCTCCAGAGATACTAACAGACAATCCTCTTCAGACTGAGAACTGGCCCCTGCCGACTGCTGAGCCACCTCAGCTGAATTAGGATCGCCCACATAGACGAACGTCCCTGTGGCACTGGCTCTCAGACCTCCAGAACACATCGTCCAACACTGTCCAGCCCACGATGTTCTACGGCGTCAAACTGGGCCACAAGGTTAAGAACTGCAGATGCAGCTTTGGGGCAGCCATCAAGACCTTGGGAAGGCTGTGGGTTTCATCATGGCGACAGGATTGAAGATCTGAAGCAACCACTAAAAATCGACCGCAGAAGAAGACTCATCTGCCTAACTAAAAGTCGGAACGTTACGTTTCGTCCAAACACGCCCAGTCACGTTTCACTCAATCGTGTTTCGTCCAATTATACCCAGTTACCTTTCACTCAATCGTGTGTCGTCCAAACACGCCGAATCACGTTTCACTCGATCATGTTTCGTGCAATTATATCCAGTTACCTTTCACTCAATCGTGTGTCGTCCAAACACGCCGAATCACGTTTCACTCGATCATGTTTCGTCCAATTATATCCAGTTACCTTTCACTCAATCGTGTGTCGTCCAAAAACACGCCAAATCACGTTTCACTCAATCATGTTTCGTCCAATTATATTCAGTTACCTTTACCTCATCGAGTGTCGTCCAAACACGCCAAATCACGTTTCACTCAATCATGTTTCGTCCATTATATCCAGTTACCTTTCACTCAATCGTGTGTCGTCCAAACACGCCGAATCACGTTTCTCTCAATCTCGTTTTGCCTACTCACACCCAAACATGTTTCATTCAATCTCGTTTCGCCCAGTTATACCTAATTACGATTGTAGAGAAAATGAAAGGTTTTAGGAAAGCAGAGGTGTCTAATTCGTACACAGTGACACCTCATAGAAATCAAACCCTGCTGTAGCTCAGTGTGTGTGTGTGTGTGTGTGTGTGTGTGTGTGTGTGTGTGTGTGTGTGTGTGTGTGTGAGTGTGTGAGAGAGAGAGAGAGAGAGAGAGAGAGAGAGAGAGAGAGAGAGAGAGAGAGAGAGAGCCTACGATTGCAAACTTTTAAGGAGAGAATATCCACAACACACGATAAGTTCTACCAAAGGAAAGCTTATCACACAAACTTTTAATTCACGACCGTAAAAATGTAAACTCCAATTGTCAATAGAATCAGAAGTCAGATTTTTATTACAGTAGCAGTTTGGCTGAAATTTTGGACAGCGATCGAGTGACGAGGGTTCAGTAAAAAAAAATTCAGATATGGTGACATCAGGGCTGATCGAGGGAAGGTTTTTCGGGGGTCTCTGGTCTCCCTCCCCACATCCCAGCTCTTCCTGGCTGGTAGAAATTGCATTTGGACCACCCGCCGTGGCGAAGTGGTTAGCGTCGCGGACTCCCGGCTGGGAGGTCGTGGGTTCGAATTCCATCAGAGTCATGTGGGGTTTTTCTGCCCCGACCGGGCTCCTACCCAGTTGAGTTTGCTGCGGACTCAGATGGGAAGACTGGGACCACACAGTCGAGTTTCATCCACTTAATGGATGCGTTTCTGAGAGTGTTGCTCAAATTTCTTGACCAACACTGCAAGAGCCTGTGTCTCTCGGCCTGGTTGACGCCGGGATATATTATGAAAGGAAGCTTAGAGTACAGCCTTGTCATGTAGTCTCAGACCGAAATGGAAATTCGTAGCATCATCTTAAATCATCCTCATTCTCATCATCATCAGCATAAAAAAAGAACGTCTCAAATTCTGTGGCCCTTCATGCCTGCTCTCATGGTGACCTCAATTTCGATGTCTCTTCTCCGCGTCCCTGGCCTTGGTTAGGTTCTGTCGAGGTCACCGGTATCGGCGAGTCCATGGGGGGCTGTCGTTGGACGGACGTGGTGGCGCCCTCCGGAGGGAGAGCTCACTCACGCCGGCTCCGCGACTAAGCATTATTGTCGTCAGTAGGGGGCTTAGTAGGTGATGTCCTGCGTATGTTAGATCAGAACAGGCGCCACTGAACACCACCGAAGTGATTCGGCAGCAGTGCAGTGTCTCCTCCGGTGGGTTGCCTCTTGACGACTTGACACGGACTGCTCCCTGTGGATTGCCGGTGCCGGGGCTGCGTCGGGGCCGACCGGGCTGTAGCTGTGGACGGGGTGTCGGAATGAGCGGCGTGGGTGCTTAGGAAAGGAAGCCTCTGAGATGGCGCAGAGGCTGGGACAGCAAAAAAAAAAAAAAAAAAAAAAGAAATTGCATGGGGGCACAGTGCCTCCCTTTGTCTGAATGTGGGAGGACCCTTCCCACCCCTCCCATCCCCCACCTCCGTCCCTCTTTACAACCCCCCCCCCCCCCCCCCCCCCCTTTTCCTCTTATGACTGACCCGGCCCTGTTCAGTTATCTTATTACTGCATCACCAAAGGGAAATATTCCAGTCAGGTGAAGTGTGATACAGAGAAATGGCAGCTCATCTTGTCGACTATTAATGTACGTTTTTCATGTTCCTTTTACTTTCATTTTCATGTCATTGCCTTTCTTCTTTCTTCTTCTTCTTCTTCTTCTTCTTCTTCTTCTTCTTCTTCTTCTTCTTCTTCTTCGTCGTCGTCGTCGTCGTCGTCGTCGCCGTCGCCGTCGTCGTCGTCGTCGTCGTCATCATCATCATAATCTTATTCTTCTTCTGTTGCCATTGTTTTGTGGAAAATCAAGAAATGTTGATGGGGTTTTTCCAGTCCCATCTTCTGTGGGCTATCTCAGTTGCATTGCACCACAGGGAGCAGTCAATGTCAATCCACAGGGAGCATCAGTGTCAAGTCATCAAGAGGCAACCCACCGGAGGAGACACTGTACTGCTGCTGAGTCACGTAGGTGGTGTTCAGTAGCACCTGTTCTGATCTAAACTACGCAGGACACACACCTACTATGCCCCTTACTGACGAAGATAATTGTTGAGTCGCGGAGCCGGCGTGAGTGAGCTCTCCCTCCGGAGGGGTAAGTAAGTCCATCCAACGACAGTCCCCATGACTTTGCCAAGATAGCAGACCCCGACAGATTCAAACCAGGGCCCTAGACATGGACAGACAATGGAAACTGACGTCACCATGAGAGCTGGGCTTGAAGGGTCACAGAATTCTTAGACCGTTTTTTTTTCTGGTCTGAATCTGAATGCCAGTACTCTACATTTTCTTTGATAGTGTATCCCGGCGTCAACCAGGTTCAGGAGATACAGACACCTGCAGTGTTAGTCACGAAATTTGAGCAATACTCTCAGAGACGCGTCCCATTAGTCAATGAAACTCGACTGTGCGGTCCCCGTATTCTCAGTTAAGCCCATAACAAACTCAACTTTGGGTAGGGACGCGCAGCTGCACGTCTCTGATGGGAATCGAACCGACAGCCTCCCAGCCAGGAGTCCGCGATGCCAACCAGT
>JADBJO010001120.1:367500-372500 GCA_016801955.1 Conus betulinus
CATGTTTCTTTGTTTCCTCCCCTTCTCCCATTCTTCCTCCTCCTCCTCCTCAACCCTGTCATCCACCCACCCCTGACGTCACACAGGTAACCAAACTGTCTGTGCAATTCATTCATCTTGTGGAGATGGCACTTGCGGCAATTTTGAAATGACCCAACACACTTTAATTGCAGACGTTCATCATCGTTTCAGCTTTGGAGGAAGTGTCGTCTGCGAGAATGTCACGTAATTATTATATTATTTCTTTTCATTGTTGGCTTGAAAGCCATGCTCACAAGTTTTAGCTTGAAGACAAGACAAGCTGTGACATTTTGAAGATGTTGTGACCTTTGTGACTTCCAAAGAAGGCTACCTAAAAAAACAAACAAACAAACAAACAAACAAACAAACAAAAAAAAAGGATGGACGAAATTTGAAATTTCGTTATCAAGAATATTGACATGTGTATCGGTTTCCTTAGTGACACTTTGAACACACGCGATTATTTCTCGGTGATGCGTTGATCCCTCTCACCAGAGAGGCGGGTTAGGTATCTCTCTAATTTGCACTAATTACAGCTTTCAACACATGATTATTGGTACCTGATCATCTTACATTACATATTGTCGAAGGGGCATATATCCGCTTCATGTATTCTAGATTTCAACGTCATGTTCATATTTGGTTATACTATAACATGGAGGATTATGGCACAATGGATTTTATTTGGAAAACAAAAATTTCAACACGCAGCTGTTTTGTATCCGGACAATCTGGGTTACATGAGTTTCTTTGGTTGTGTATATGTGGGTTTGAAGTAGTTGCAATTTATAGTCTTTTGGTCAGAGTTTTTTTTTCTCTTTTGTTCTTTGTTTTTTGTTTTGTTTTGTTTTGAATGTATTGAGTTCTGTTTCTTTCTTTCTTCATTCTTTGCCAAAAATAGAAATTTGAGGCTGAGCGTTAATTTGTAAGTTTACATGGTGATGTCTCATTGTCTTCGTGTTCGTTTTGTTTTTTAACGTATTGAGCTCTCTTTTTTTTCTGTGCGTAAGAATCTGAGGCTTCTTGTTAAACTGTCCATAGTGACATCTCGTCTTTGTTTTTATTTTGTTTGTTTTTAATGTATTGAGCCCTCTTTTTTCTGTGCGTAAGAATTCGAGGCTTCTTGTTAAACTGTCCATAGTGACATCTCGTCTTTGTTTTATTTTTGTTTGTTTTTAATGTATTGAGCCCTCTTTTTTTTCTGTGCGTAAGAATCTGAGGCTTTCTTGTTAAACTGTCCATAGTGACATCTCGTCTTTGTGTTTTTATTTTGTTTGTTTTTAATGTATTGAGCCCCTTTTTTCTGTGCGTAAGAATTCGAGGCTTCTTGTTAAACTGTCCATAGTGACATCTCGTCTTTGTTTTTTTATTTTGTTTGTTTTTAATGTATTGAGCTCTCTTTCTTTCTGTATGTAAGTATTCGAGGCTTCTTGTTGAATTGTCCATAGTGGTATCTCGTCTTTGTTTTTATTTTGTTTTTTGTTTTCAATGTATTGAGCTCTCTCTCTTTTCTAGCGCTCTTTCTTTCTGTATATAAGAATTCGAGACTTCTTGTTAAATTGTCCATAATAATATCTCGTCTTTGTTTTTTTATTTTATTTTGTTTTTAAATGTATTGGGTCATCTTTGTATCTTTCTGTTTGTCTCTTTTTTTTTTTTTTAAAAAGTAAAAATTCGAGGCTTGTGGTTAATTTCTACATGATGAGGTCTCGTCGTTGTTTTTATTATTCATTTTGTTTTCGTATTGTTTTTTAATCAATTGAGTTCTCTATCTTTCTTTTTCTTTCTTTTTCAATAAGAATTTGAGGCTTGCCTTTACTTTGTACATGATGATTTTCTTTACCGAGAGCTTTGGTTGCCGGCATAGCCGCTACAGTAGGAGGCAGGGCCGATCACAATATGACGACGACTTTGAGCTAAACTGGCATTAATCCCAATACAGTTCCACTCGGGTGACCTGTGGGCAGATCACTGACATGTAGTGACTTCACGGGGTTTACTTTAGGAATTGCGCCGTCGGCGTCAGGCGGGTCAGGTGACTGTGGGTTTGAAGGCGCAGTATGTCTGTCAGGTTATGGAGGCCTGGCGCGGCGATCCCTGAACTGGTTTCATGGATCGCTTGGAAATGGAGAGAGAGAGAGAGAGAGAGAGAGAGAGAGAGAGAGAGAGAGAGAGAGAGAGAGAGAGAGAGAGAGAGAGAGAGAGAGAGAGAGAGAGAGAGAGAGAGAGAGAGAGAGAGAGAGAGAGGAAGAAAAAGAGAGAGAGAGTATCCAAGACACAAGACTTAATCATTTCGATCATTTTGAGCTCATTCACACAACACACACACACACACACACACACACACACACACACACACACACACATGTGAGCACACACCTATGCACGCATAAGTACGCGCGCGCGCGCGCACGCGCGCGCACACACACACACACACACACACACATACACACACACACACACACACACACACACACACACACACACACACACACACACACACCTGCGCGAAAGAAAGAAGACCAGCGAGACATTTCAGGAAGCGAAGAAACGATGAAACAATCAATGGAGAATGAAGCAAACAACGGCATTCAACAAAAAAGTCAACACGATACCAGTCAACAAACTTGTCAGGAGGGTGGTGGCTGAAAACGAGTATATACTGCAAATCGCAAAAGTCGGGAAACAGAACAAGCTTACGCAGTTTTTTCTTTCTTTTCTTCTTACACCCCCTCCTCCCCCCCCCCCCCCCCCCCCCCCCCCCCCCCATACACACCTTTCCTCCTCCCATCTTGAATACAGCTTTTCGCGGAAAAAGATGTGCGGTCGACTCATGAAAAGTTAGCGCGAAAAGAACGCTGGGTGTTTGTTGTAAGCTCTTGGGACCGAGCTTATCCTAAATCACTCTTGTCTTATGTCCCCTTAACAAACCGGGCAAGGTGAAAGGCAGAAAAGCAACAGGTCAGGAATGCCTGAATTTAAACTGCTTCCTGAAAACCTCAGCCAATGGGAAGGCGGTAAAACTAAAAGAATCGGCCAATGAAAAAATTACACACACACACACACACACACACACACACACACACACAAAGAATGTGCGCGGAGGCAGTGGACCCTCTTGGAGGCTTCAAGCGTTTCGTGACTCTTTTAATGGCTTCCTGGGCCAACAATGAAACTGTCAGTGGGAGTCGCCATAGTTCACCTCCATGACAGTAGCGGGCAAAGCAAAGGTAAATCCACCGGTGCAGAGAGAGAGAGAGAGAGAGAGAGAGAGAGAGAGAGAGGGAGAGATATGGAAGGGGCTGGGGGGGGGGGGGGGTGGGGGGGAGGGGGCTGGGGGATGTGGAAGGGGCTGGGGGGGGGGGGGGGCTATATGGAGGGCTTCTGGGGGATGCTGGGGGATGGGAGGGGGGGGGGGGGGGGGCTTATGTGACGGGGGCTTCTAAGGGATATGACAGAAGCTGGAGGAGGGAGGTGAACGGAGAGGGTGTGGATAGTAGGGGGGGGGGGGGGGGGGGGGGGGGGGAGGGGGGGATGGGGAACAGAGGGGGGGGGGGGGGGTGGGGAGGGGGATGGGGAACAGAGGGGGCGGGGGGTGGGGGGGGGGGGGGGGGAGAGACGTTGAATAAGCTCAGCTAAAACAAAGCTGACACGCAGAAGGAGAAGGGCAACACTCGTGTCGTTGTTCTCCTTCCTCCTTGGGAGTCCTGGGCAGGAGCGGACAGGGGAGGTAAGCCCCCGAGATAAATCTTGTCTGTCTGCCCCTGACGACGTGCTCGTTCATCAGGGGCGACGGAGGGCAACGTGGCGGTGACACCGTGTGGGCGGAGCCGACCTTCCCCAGCGCCTGGGAGCAGCAGGAGTGGAGCAGAGGCAGGACGTTATAAGCTGGGGGCCTCTGCCCAGGGCTGTCCGTGCAGTAAGTTGATGGGGGTCCAGGAGTATCTGACCCCCCCGGGACTACGTCAACGTCGTCAACGTACTGACACGTGCTGCCCTCTACATCATGAAACCACGTGCCGAGTGCTCTTCTCGTTGGGCTCCATGCTCATTTGTCTCGAGCCTCTCCCACCTTCAGCGCGGCAAGAGGTCTACAGAGGACCCTCGGGGCCCATCCAGCGACGACGTGTTTAAATAGGCAGTGTCCTTACTGAAGACTGGACAGTGGAACAGTTCGTGTGCAGGCAGCCAAGCTGCGGGACTCTCATCTGCGATCGTAGGTGGCAGCGTTTTTTTTTTTTTTTTTTTTTTTCGGGGGTTCTTTCGCAAAAGGACAGGTAGAGTGTCGCTTAGTTTTTGGGGAGTTTGTCGTGATGGTTGAGAACCAACAAGAACTTGACCTCTGAGAATCTTTTCGGACACTATGCGGGTGTTATTGTTCTCCTTCACTTTTTCATATCCAGACCTTTGGAAAGTCATCTTCGCCTTTGGATTGTTCTTCTGTTGGTATGATGGTGACGTTGTTGGTTTGGGGCTTCTTTGTACTTGCATGAATTATGGCACGCGTAATACGACGTCGAGGTAACAGTTCAGCTGAATCTTGATTTCCATACCCAGGTGTAGCTTCACAGAAATAATGTTTCTTCGTCACGAATTGTTTGCAGTAAGTGATTAAAAAAAAAAATGCTACGACAGTTTATTTCATTTGAAATACGAACTGAAGTCTTTCTTACTTTTATTGCCTTTGATAAAATGAACTGTAGTTTTGAGTGAATTATTATCTCGTATCTACTTTGTATAAATTGCTAAAGAAGAGGTTAAAGGCATGAAAAAGGAGAGACATGTAGGGGAGAAAACTACGTGTTAGAAAAAAAAGGAGACCAGAAAGACCTGTTTGGGTCATGTGATCGAGGGTGACGACAGTCTTCGAAGCATTCGTTCAGTGACGGACACAGAACTCGGTGTTGGTATTGTGGGACAGTCCCTTGAAGCAGCTCGTTAAAAAGGATGGATTGGTTCTCATAACCCAATGCTATTTT
>JADBJO010001120.1:385000-390000 GCA_016801955.1 Conus betulinus
CATTTGTGATCGTTTTAGTGAGAGACATTAAGAGACTTGTGATGGATTGGAACTCGGGTTTAGGTGTGGAATTTAATGTAATGCCTCGAGGACCGTTCGACCTTGTCGACAGTTGCCCTCTACCAAATGCTCAACTAGTTTTTACATATTTCTGTTTCCAACTGTCACTGTTGTACAGCTGTGAACGCGCGCGCGCGCGCGCGCGCGCACACACACACACACACATGCTCGTGCGCGAATGCACGCGCGCATGCATGCACGCACATACATTTGTTAAGACAGAGAGAGAGAGAGAGAGAGAGAGAGATAGACAGACAGACAGACAGTCAGAGATAGACAGAGACACAGACAGACAGACAAGACAGACAGATACAGACCCAGAAAGAGAGAACCCCAGTTCTAATTGTGGTGTGCATTCCCCACAGAGAGAGAGAGAGAGAGAGAGAGAGAGAGAGAGAGGAGACAGAGACAGAGACAGAGAGAGACAGACAGACAGATAGAGAGAGTCCTATATAACAGAGAGAGAGAGACAGACAGACAGAGAGAAAGAGTCCTATATAACAATATAACAGAGAGAGAGAGAGAGAGAGAGAGAGAGCGAGAGTCCTATATAACACACACACACACACACACACACACACACACACACACACACACACACACACACACACACACACACAGAGAGAGAGAGAGAGAGAGAGAGAGTCCCACATAAACAGTGATACTCAATTCTCCCCCGGATTCAGAGACAAACATTGCAGGTGCATGCAATTGGGATGGGTAGGAAGATCAAGAAGATCAAATGATGATTAGGGTGACAACAGAGAGAGAGAGAGAGAGAGAGAGAGAGAGAGAGAGAGAGAGAGAGAGAGAGAGAGAGAACGCATGACCGGATGTCGATGAAAGAGAAGAACGGTTAGCCCCAGACAGACATTTACACGATCCTCGACGTTCTATGTACACCACATCTATCATGTGACATTCGCCTGCGTCCCTATTCGTTTTTCGTTGCCAGTGTAGTGCCTGTCCCTAAATGGTCACTTCATCCAAAATTACAAAGAGTGTTTTTGTGTGTGTGGATGTGTGTGGTTTTCGCCTTTGCTGCGTTTCCGCCAGGAACTCAAAGAATCACGGGGGGGGAGAGCGGAGGGAGAAGGAAGGAGGCGGAGAGGGATGGGTGAGGGGAGGATGGGGTGGGGGTGGGGATGAGGGATAGGCCACCAATTTTTGATATGTGTTTTTTTTTTTTTTTGATCTCGTGTAAATTATTTTGCAGCCATTAATTTATACATTAATAACTAGTGTGTGTGTGTGTGTGTGTGTGTGTGTGTGTGTGTGTGTGTGTGTGTGTGTGGTGTGTGTGTGTGCGTGTGTGCGTGCGTGCGTGCGTGTGTGTGTGTGTGCGTGTGTGTGTGTGTGTGCGCGCGCGCATGTATGTATGTGTGCGTGTGTGTGTGCGCGCGCGCACGTGTGTGTGTGTGTATGTGTGTGTGTAAGAATGTCGCGCGCGCGCGCGTGTGTATGTATATGCACATGCACGCGTGCGTCCAAAAATTCAATGTGTGTTACGGGTAACATTGCCGTTGAGAGAGACGCCACCCTTTCTTAGTTCTGACGGCACCAGAAGAAGTCGCTGTCTACAAAGTCATGCTCTTAGTTCTGATGGCACCGACAGAAGCCGCTGTCTGCAAAGTCATATTGTCACACAGCGTCTGTTCAGGTGGGTCCAGCCTTAGACATGGGCACACCTGGCTTTCTCCAGTCAGCTTTGAAACATAGACAGACAGATAGACAGTGTTGCTTACATAGCCTAGCCGACCGCAAAGGGCCATATCAGGGCTGTCACCGCGTTGAAGTCAAGCCTCTAGTCATGTTACACGAAAAAAAAAAAAAGACACATCCACACAACTCAATAAAACATATCTTCCCAAAACACCAGAAACTTCTTTCAAATCTTTCCACCCGAAAATCTTTTAAGACAAAAAGTTGATCTCTTTCAGAAATTTCAAAAACTACATCGGGTGGGACGTCTATAAACAAGACATTCATGGAGTCTGCTGTGAAACGTTTGTATCCGACATCATGCAAGTCCCAACATTCTGCTTTGTAAATCTCACCATGAAAAAAAATGCTGCGAATTAAGGACAGAACGGACACTCTGAATGGCCAGAGAGTTTGCGCAACATGTGACTCATCTCGCTGTCAAGTGATGCTGCTTTATAGCCCCGGCCGACCATAGACGCCACATCCGGGGGTGGAGGGGGGAGGTGGGGGGGGGGGGGGGGTAAGGGCTGTCATTCCTGTGCTGGAAGTCGAAGAGCTATGGACTAAATTACACGGAAAAGGAAAGCAAATTCAGCAGAAGGAGGGAAAGGGGGAGAGGAGGGGGGGAGGAGGAAGGGGGGTGGGGAGATGGGCAAGACGCCGGGTGGTAGTGGTGTTGGTGGTGGTGGTGGTAGTGGTGGTACATTTCAAACGCACGGGTGAGTCATGTGACATCTACTCCGGTGTACATCAAACGTCGTGGATATACAGACGTAGATCTCTAGAAAGCTCTCGCACCGGGCCCGCAGGGTCAGCATGGCGGCAAGCTCCCTCACAAATCACGGCGGGGGTCTCGCGCTGTCACGCGAGAGCGGGCAGGTCGTTCATTAGCCCGGGGCCACTGTCAATGCGACAAGCACGCCCGCCTCCTCGCATGACTGATGTTGAGGATATATTTTCCGCCTGGTTGCCCCCCGGTAGAGAGTCCCTCTCTCTCCCCCCCCCCCCTCTCCTCCTCCTCCCCCGCCCTCCTTCCAGCACCCCCCCCCCCCCCCCCCCCCAGCCATCCCCCTCTGCCAAACCACTGTGTCCTCTCTTCTCCGCCCTGCTCCATCTCTCTCTCCTCCCTTGCTTGCCCACGAGTTCACTTCCTTTTCTGTTACTTTTATGACTCCTTTTTGCCTGGGGGTGAAAGCGGGGGGGATGAATAACGGAGTTTGAGAGAGAGAGAGAGAGAGAGAGAGAGAGAGAGAGAAAGAGAGAGAGAGAGAGAGAAAGAGAGAGAGAGAGAGAGACAGACAGACAGGCAGACAGAGACAGAGACAGAGACAGACAGAGGGAGACACACACACACACACACACACACACACACACACACACACACACACACACACACACACACACACACACACACGTCTGATATCACTCTTAGTGAAAAATGTTAAAACTAAAGAATAATAAGAAGAAGAAGAAGAAGAACGAAACAATAACAACAACAACAACAACACACAACACACACACACACACACACACACACACACACACGCGCGCGCGCGCGCGCGCGCGCGCGTGCACGCACGCACGCACGCACGCACACGCGCGCGCGCGCGCGCACACACACACATACAGAGTTTTGATGCCCCAACCCCCAAGCCTACCCTCACCCCCCTATCATTCCGCTCTCCTAAGAAAGAAGGACGTGGGGTGGGGGGGGGGGGGGGGGGGAGGGGGGGAGGAGGTGGTGGCAAGTCATAAAACGGTTACGTTTAAAGATTCATGAACGTCTGGCAAAATCCAGAAAAAGCGACGCGAGGAGGACAACTCAACCAGAAGCCATGTTTGATAAATCCAAACGGTGTGTGAGGATGGTGGAGGGATGGAACGACAACGGGATTGTCTTCTCTTTAATGACGACCACACCCTCCCTCCGTCCCCCAAACTACACAACAAGCGAAACACGTCAGCAACTGGAAGAGCGCTTGGAAGAGCACAGACCACCAAGGTGTGTAACAAGACACTGACCACCAAGGTGTAACAAAAGACTGACCACCAAGGTGTGACAAGACACTGACCACCAAGGTGTAACAAAAGACTGACCACCAAGGTGTAACAAGGAGTTGACCACCAGGGTGTAACAAGGGATTGACCACCAAGGTGTAACAAGACACTGACCACAAGGTGTAACAAAGGGCTGAACACCAAGGTGTAACAAATACTGACTACTAAGGTGAAGGCACTGACCACCAAGGTGTAACAAATACTGACCACCAAGGTGTAACAAAGGACTGACCACCAAGGTGTAACAATTACTGACTACTAAGGTGAAGACACTGACCACCAAGGTGTAACAAATACTGACCACCAAGGTGTAACAAAGGACTGACCACCAAGGTGTGATAGGAGACACTGATCACCAAGGTGTAACAAGACACTGACCATCAAGGTGTAGCAAAGGACTGACCACCAAGGTGTAACAAGACACTGACCACAAGGTGTAACAAGAAAGACTGACCACCAAGGTGTAACAAAGGACTGACCACCAAGCTGTAACAAGACACTGGCCACCAAGCTGTAACAAGATACCAACTGCAAAGGTCCATCAAGAGATGGATTGCCAAGTCCACCCAGAAGACTGCCAAGGTCCATCAAGAGATGGATTGCTAAGGTCCATTAAGAGATGGGATTGCTAAGGTCCATTAAGAGATGGATTGCTAAGGTCCATCAAGAGACGGATTGCCAAGGTCCATCAAGAGACGGACTGCTAAGGTTCATCAAGAGACAGACTACCAAGGTCCATCAAGAGACAGATTACCAAGGGTCCATCAAGAGACGGACTGCCAAGGTCCATTACGAGACAGACCGCTAAGGTCCATCAAGAGACTGACTGGCAAAGTCCATCAAGAGACGGACTGCTAAGTCCATCAAGAGACGGACTGCTAAGGTCCATCAAGAGACGGACTGCCAAGGTCCATTACGAGACAGACCGCTAAGGTCCATCAAGAGACTGACTGGCAAAGTCCATCAAGAGACGGACTGCTAAGGTCCATCAAGAGACGGACTGCTAAGGTCCATCAAGAGACGGACTGCCAAGGTCCAACAGATTCTGGATCTGTTCCTTGCTCGGGATCTGCACCTTGAATCAGCTGTGAACTCCTGTGTGTTTCCCCTCAGGTCACTTCTATCTGTCTACCAACTTTTGCTGAAATAGATGTAATGGTTTTACCTAATCTTTCGTA
>JADBJO010001120.1:392500-400000 GCA_016801955.1 Conus betulinus
TGTGTAACATGTCATCCATACCAACGGCCGAACTGGCCTCTCTCTTCCGAAAGTTGGTGATGGGATTTTACGTGTGCGCAAGATGTTATGCGTGCGTTCACACACGGAACCCCGGTTTATAGTCTCATCCCGAAGGACTGTATGGGAAATGGAGTCAAAACCAATGTTAACTCCGAGGGAAAAATCCCCTTGTACCGAAACGGCCCGGCGGAGATCCGAACCCGCAACCCCAAGATCACGAGTCCGGCGCTCTACCACTGAGCTATTCTGCCCCCGCTGTCCCCCTTCCCATTTGACTCATTCAGGCAGGTCACTAAAAACAAGCAAATAAATAAATAAATAAAACTGATACATCATCATCCAGACATATATTCCAGGCCGAGACAAATCCTGGCCACTCTAAATCGACATGGAAATCGAGGATGGTTCGTATGACAAGCCTTTCCACGCAGGCCTACGGGGAACAGATGCTTTATGATATTCCTGTTTGGCCCACACGATAAACGGACATAAAACATTTACGGCGAAAGTATGGCAGTACGTAGGTGATTATACATTCACACCCAGTATCTTTCTCACGGCTCGTGCATCTTTTTCACAGCTCGTGTATTGTTCTCACAGGGAACGGTGGCTGAATTTGAAAAAAAAAAGGAAGTAGAAGTGAACGTGGTATACATCGCAAGCTGAGAAGAGCGTGTCTCATATTAAAAAAGGGCGTTCCCTTTTCGCGATAAAAAAAAAGAGAGAGAGAGAGAGAGAGAGAGAGAGAGAGAGAGAGAGAGGGAGGAGAGAGAGAGAGAAAGAGAGAGAGGGAGAGAGAGAGAGGTGGGTAGCAAGACAGGGACAGACGGACGAACACACACACACACACACACACACACACACACACACACACACAGAGACAGACAGACAGACAGACAGACAGACAGACAGACAGACAGACAGACAAAAAGAGTGAGGGTGGGAGGATGGAGGAAGAACAACACGTTTTCCGAAATTTAGAAACCACGCCGACACATTTTAACGTCCATCTTTTCAAACAGACTGGAGAGATGCAATCATTCTCTCAACAAGTCACCTCTTATTCCTTTTCCTTCTCGCTCCCCACCCTCTCCGACTAACACCCTCTCCCCTTCCCTGTATACTCCTCCTCCCCTTCCTGTACCAACCAGCAAACATGTAAAGACACCACCGTCACACGTTCCCCTACTGAATACGAGTGTGTGTATGTGTTCATGAATCCACTTATTCATATGTGTGTGTGTGTGTGTGTGTGTGTGTGTGTGTGTGTTGTGTGTGTGTGTGTGTGTGTGTGTGTGTACATACATTTACCATCAAACGCTGCCCCAGGCAATATAACATCAGACGAAAACTATTTGACACATCGTCAGTCGTACACACACTACTCTCTCGGTGTGTGCCTGTGTGTTGTGTGTGGGGGGGGGGGGGGGGGGGGGGGGGGGGGGGGGGGGGGGGGGGGGTGAGAGCGAGCAAAGCACATACAGTTACCATCAACCTTGCCCCAAGTACTACAATACGAGAACGATTTGACGCATTGTCAGTTGTACACACAGTCTCTCTCTCCCTCTGTGTGTGTGTGTGTGTGTGTGTGTGTGTTGTGTGTGTGTATGAGAGAGAGAGAGAGAGAGAGAGAGAGAGAGAGAGAGAGAGAGAGAGAGAGAGTGAGAGGGAGAGGTTCTTTCTCTTTCTCTCCCTCCCTCTCTCTATGTATATATATATACATATGCATCTCTCTTTCTTTGTCTCTCCATATATCTATATATATATATATATAGAGAGAGAGAGAGAGGAGAGAGAGAGAGAGAGAGAGAGAGAGAGATTTACCTCTGTTCTGGAGCAGTTATGTGTCCTTGATATCTTAATGGAGTGTCCTGCGCGTGTCTGTACCCATCGTCAACACAGCGCAGGCCTCCAAGGGTGGTACAGGACTGCTCTAAAGGCAGGTGAAGACAGTGCTTCTCTGGGTCCTCCCCAGCACCTTCGGGTGTTTCTTTTTCTTCTTTGCCTTAACTAGGCTGACCCTGGAGAAAGATCCAGTGACGGTGAGGAAAGACCCACTGGACCACAGGGAAAGTTCTGTTGACAGTGGGAAAGACTACAACTTTGGATTCTCTCTTGAGGGCACATAAGACGTATGGCGAAAGCTTGGCTGTGTCTGGAGTGGCACTGTCTTCATCTGTCCGTGGGCAGGGTGGTTGGGTCTGTGGGGTGTGCTCGACAGCTGGAGGGTGTGTTTTTTCGCCGGTTGGCTCTGCTGTCATGAAATACGGGCTGGCACACCCATGGAGACGCTACTTTAAGGCTGCTATGAGTTGCATCCTGTAGTCTGATTTACCTCTGTTCTGGAGCAGTTATGTCCCTTGATATCTTAATGGAGTGTTCCTGCGCGTGCCTGTACCCTCGTCAACACAGCGCAGGCCTCCAAGGGTGGTACAGGACTGCTCTAAAGGCAGGTGAAGACGGTGCTTCTCTGGGTCCTCCCCAGCACCTTCGGTGTTTCTTTCCTTATATATATATATATATATATATATATATATATATATATATATATATAATATATATATATATATTTCTGTGCTTGTGTGTGTGTTTGCGTGCGTGCGTGTATGTATGTATGTATGTGTGTGTGTGTGTGTGTGTGTGTGTGTGTGTGTGTGTGTGTGTGTGTGTGTGGTGTGTGTGTGTGTGTGTGTGTGGTGTGTGTGGATTGTCAATGAAATAATCAAGGGAGAAAACTACAAATGGACCATAAACATTGACACCTGGCAATGTATAATCTGATACGAACATCTTTATTCATTCATCGTCATTCGTAGATTTTGCGTGTATTCGCGCTTGTGCATTTGAGACTGTGTGTATATAGATGTTTGTGTGTGTGTGGTGTGTGTGTGTGTGTGTGTGTGTGTGTGTGTGTGTGTGTGGTGTATGTGAGTGTGTGTGTGTGTGTGTGTGTGTGTGTGTGTGTGTGTGTGTGTGTGTGTGTGTGTGTGTGTGTGTGGTGAGTGTGTGTGTGTGTGTGCGTGTGTGTAGTGTGTGGTTTTAGATTCTTTTTAAGGTGCGTACCAAGCTTTTCTGATCATTTCTCTTTGTGCATGTCTTGTATCAGCCTCTGATCTCTTCAAGCTCGTGGCGTGAGGTCTGGTGCTCTAAATCTGGTATTTTCCAGTAGAAACATGAACGTCATAAGTCAGTCTGAAAAAACGACAGTAAGCAAGATGAAAATTTCCCCAATTTTTCGACATTCATGTCTTCCTCAGTGGAATGTCGACTCACGGAAGAGTCGCGCATAAAACTCTCGCTTTTTTTGAAATATGTATGTAGTTCAGTACCTATCTGTCTGTCTGTCTATCTATCTATGAGAGAGAGAGGAAGAGAGAGAGAGGAGAGAGAGAGAGAGAGAGAGAGAGAGACAGAGAGAGAGAGAGAGACAGAGAGAGAGAGAGAGAGTACGTGTGGTATGTTTATGAGAGAGAGAGAGAGAGAGAGAGAGAGAGAGAGAGAGCAGAGAGAAAGAGACAAAGAGAGACAGACAGACAGACGGATAGACGGATAGACAGACAGAGAGACTCTGTGTATATGAAGGGGTGTGGGGTGTAAGATAGGGGAGGGAGGAGGTAGCACATGTGACTTTATGAATCAGCGCGCATTGATAACAATGCCACAGATCACGTGCCCGCCGGCTATCAACCAATCAATAAATCACCCATTCCATTCATCACCGGTATGCACAACCGACAGACCAACCAACCAACCGACCAATCAACCCACCAACCGATCGACCGACCAACCAACCGATCAACCAACCGACCAACCAACCCACCAACCGACGATCGACCGACCACCCAACCCACCAACCGACCAATCAACCAACCGACGACCGACCGACCGACCGACCGACCGATCAACCAACCTACCAACCAACACTCTCCGACCCTGTAACAACAGCAAAATATCAGAAAGAACAAGACCTATTTCCACATTCTCTCGGTCAGAGGAGAAGTGAAGGGGGGAGGGGGGGGGGGGGGGGGGGGGGAGGAGGGAAGATGAGGAGCACACAGATTGTGCATAGTTCAAACTTTCTGTAATTGCGACGCTGCGCACAATCTTCAGGAGCTGACATTGAGGAGTGCGCAGGATACTTCGACTCACTGGAGTGCCATTATGTAGTAAAGCAGTTTGACTTGCCGCTACTGTACGTCATCACTACTGGACCAAAGAAGAATAAATCCTCCGTTACACGTAATTACTGGTACTTACAGATTGTTCTTTTCTTTTTCTCCCCCGTCGCTAAACGCGGTGATGTTGTAAACGGTTTTAGGGTTATCCCTCCAGAAAGGCTACTTTTTCATAAAACGAACTTCACCTGACATTGCAAACGCAGATTGTCTCATTGCGCGATTTCGGCGATCTCGAAAATCTTTTGCCTTTGTTGTTCTAATTTCTTTTAGCTTGCGATCCAAGATAGCTGAATTATATAAACATTTCGGCGATCCAGGGTTCACGGTGGAAGAGGAAACCACTTAGCATACCCTGGGAAACGGTTCCCACGTCATGCAAAGGGAAATAACCATACGAACGCTCTCCTGTGGTAGAAACAAATTTGTGACTGGCTGACAAACTCTTCTTATGATGGAAATCAGTTTGTGGTTAGTTGAGCTAATTTTTTGTTTTTCTGATTTTGCGTGAAGATATTTCTCTGAAGCTGAGGAATAGTTCCAGAATATGTGTGCGTTACAAGACGAAAGGGTGATTGCGAGTCAGCAGTAAGGGAGATAACAGGGACCACACTACCACCATCCCAACACCTCCACTTTCTCCTGCTCCTCCGTCTGTTCTGAGTGGGGGCTACAAAATATCTCAGACTCAGTGTCGGTAGTAAGATTGTGGTCTGAGGTACAGGATCTTCAGGATTTAGCTCTGGAACATGTCTGTTTGGATAGGATAGAACTTCATAACACAAAGAAACAAACGAGAGAAAAAAAGGAAACACACACACACACACGCACGCACGCACGCACGCACACACACACACACACACACACACAAACCTGCACTTTACTTTTCGGTTTCATGCCTAAATATATAAATAACAAAATCTAGGGAAAGGGAAAGTGAAGGGCACAGAGTGGATGGAGAAGGTGGTGGAAAAGTGGGGGAGGGCAGAAGTGAGGGGGGGGGGGGAGGGGAAGGGGGAAGCGGTATGTAGGCTTTGTTTGCATGGCAAACAGTGCATTGAAACTACTGTGGTCAAGGCACTATATGCCCCAAAGAACTGGCTTTTACACAGGAATGTCGTGTTCAAGAGGCATTCTTACTAAGACTTAGATGCTCCGGCGTCTTGCGACGCATGAGGCAGTCAAGACGCTCCACTGTGCACGGTCCCCAGTCAGTCTGGTAGTGTCACTTCATCCTCTGTCAACGAGTCTGAGGTCTCTTTCCACTGTCTGTCGCCAGCTCATCCCTGGGTCGTCCTCTTTTTCTGTGACCTGCTGGGGTCCATTTATTGGCCCGGTTTCCAGGTCCTGAAGAGGGTAATCTTAAGACATGACCCAGCCAGTGGGGGCGTCCGTCTGCAGACGATGGAACACACGGGGAGCTGTTTGGACCCTCTCCCTGACCCTCTTCATTTGGTATAAAGTCTGACCATTTGATGCCCAAGATCTACGTAGGCACTTAGTCTCAAAACGTCAAGTTTTCTTCTCCTGGGTGGTCTTCAGTTGCCAGTTTTCGCAGCCATATAACAGCGTTGAAATCACACTGGAGTTATTCTTACATGAACATTATATGAAATCGTGACTCGAAGTTTGAGAGCAACAAGTAGTACATAACGCTGGATCACCAGTAGACAAAAAACAGTGAAGCTTTTTCATTAATCGGCATCTGTGGACTGGAAACAACAACAACATTCGGCCATCTTCCTCTGATTATCGACCTTGTCTGATGTTTTGTCTGGTCATTTGGCAGTCAGCCTCAAAGTGTTTTCGAATCTCAGACTCAGGTTATTGTTGTGAGGATGTGGCAATCATCGTAAATAATTTCAGAATTGTTGAATATTGAATGATATATTTTCTTAGTTTTATGTTCCCATTTTCTTCATCTTCAACCACCCACCACCCCCCCCCCCGTCTTGGTGATAGCGGTTGTTGGCCTGCGTTGTCTGACTTTATTCAAGTTTAAAAGGCTGTGCCAGTCTTGAATAAAATTACTCTGTGTTAGGTTTTCTTATGGGAGCAAGAGTATCCTACTTGTTTATTATTGAATGATAAAATCTTAGATCTTTCTTCGGGAGTTAGAAACGAATCTCCTCGAGCTGCTCGCACTATGGCGCGCTAGCTGCAGCTTTGCGCGTAGAAGTCAGGAAATGTGTCTTACGACAAGTGTCACTGTCAACAACAAAACGACACAAAACAAGGCAAAACAAGAAGAAGTCAATATTTCATGACTGATGTTTGTGGACTATGGGGAAGAAAGGAGCAGATTCTATGAAGTGTCGATCTTAAAACTGTCCGTTAAGATGTCACCACGTCTGAATTTCTCTCGTCTCACAACTCTGAAGGCCCTTTACGTTGTTAATTGAATCAATAACATCGCGTAATAAAATGCTTGATTAACCATTTTCATCATGTATTCATTATGATTTGTTTGATTTTTGACAGCGAAGGCAAATTCGTGATGCCATCGCATAAATGTCGGTAGCTGTTATTGCGCACAGGCCTGCGAGCAAATCTGTTTTAATTTGTCACCTTTGTATGCCTGCACTCTCTTTTGCCACTGAAACGATGAAAATTTGATGAGTGGTAATTTTTGGACCAGACATATGCAATTTCTGACCAGTTTGTTGACCTGTTTCTATTACAACAGGCACATGCCAGCTCTTCTGCTCCGTAGACCTGGCTGGAACTGACCCCGGTCTGGACGTGAATTTGATTCAAATAAGTTGCAAGTTTCAGTTTCAGTTTCAGTTTCAGAAGCAACATCAAAGGAAGCACACGAATAACTGACGTACCGTGGCCTTCTATAGGTGTAAGAACAAGCGAACAAACAAGCAAACAAACAAACAAAAAGCTAGCGTTAATGATTGGAGACATTTTGCGAGTAATCCACATTACTACACTCAGCATTTCAAACATTGTCTTCAACTTTCCGTCATGTGCACTGCCTCAGCCAGCATGTTCTAATATGCAGGGGGCGTGGTTTCTGAAGTTTTTGATGGTGTGTGTGTGTGTGTGTGTGTGTGTGTGTGTGTGTGTGTGTGTGTGTGTCTCTGTGTGTGTGTGTGTGAGCGTCTCTCTCTCTCTCTCTCTCTCTCGGGCGAGGGTCTGGGGGGTGGGTGGGGTGGGAGAGGAGGACAGTCCCCCACTAATCTCTCTCTCAGCGAAAGGGGAAGGTGGGGCTCAACGGTTTCTCTGTGAGAGAGGGGAGGGGGAGGGAGGACGAGAAAAGGGGGGAGGGTGGGGGGGGTGGAGAGAAGGGGGGGGG
>JADBJO010001120.1:412500-415000 GCA_016801955.1 Conus betulinus
CAAAGAGAGGAAATCCTCAACACTGCCAGAACAACCGCAAGATCAGTTTACTCAGCGATGTGACAACGTAATGTTCAAAATCATTCTGAATAGATTACAGACAGACACCATCGCATCTGAAAGGCGGAAGTATCATCAAACAGATATTCAATTCTTCGATAAAAAAAAACACACACACACACACCAAAATTTGCAACACCAGAAGGAGTTCGATCAAATTTTTCACAAATTTCAAAAAGGCGTTTGACAGAGTCTTTCTACAGGTTAACATCCAGCAAGCAGACTCCAAAGAGACCAGCGCAGTACTCACACAGGGCGCGACTGGAAAGTGGTGCCACATATTAGTTGGGATTCGGCAGGGCCCCTTTTCTCTCCAAGACTTTTCAACATAGTCTTGGAATGCATCATGAATGATCCACTTGAAGATCATATCAACACAATCAACACTGCAAGAACTATCACGAACCTTCACTTTGCAGATAACTTCAATGGTCTGGCGGGCACTGAACAAGAACTCATTAGGCTTGTAAAAAAACACTAGATGAAACATTCACGAGACATAGTGTGGATATCAGCACCGAGAAGACCAAGCTGATGGCCAACCACAACACCATCTCCAGTACTGATGTAACCATGGACGGAAGCTAGGAACTGTTAAGCAGTTCATATATCTGGGGTTTATTTTCAGCGATGGACGGTTTAAATCAGGCATCCTTTCATCAGTCAAAAGGCGCGGTTCCGTCCAAACCGAACCCTGTCTGAAAAGACAGTAACATCTCAGTGAACCACAAGTCTGGTTCCTGCAGGCACGGGTGTACTTCATTTTCCTGTATGCCACATGGACCTGGAAGAAAGAACCCAAACCACAGAAAAAAAGGGTGTCACTGCAAGATATATATATGACAGATATATACTGATTACATCACCTTGGAACAAGTGCGCCAGACCATCAGAGAGCTTATTGGGCCATATGAACAGCTGCTGACACAAGCAAAGCAAAGCAAAAGAAACTAAAATGGCATTGTCATGAAGATCCAACGGCCCTGCTGAAACAATCGTCCAGGAAAGTGTTGAAGGAGCGAGACCCAGGGGTAGACGGAACAAAAATGGGACCGACAATATTGCAGAATGGACAGGTGAACTGTTCTTCAGTGCGATGCCCCAGTGACTTCACACAGACCTAGGAAAAAGAAGTGAATATTAGTGACATAAGACAAAATTATTCTTGTACTTTTAAAAGATTTTATTAATCCAGAACATGTGCGTGATTCAAGGATTGAGCCATCTGTTAATTTTTGTTGTTGTTGTTGGTAATTTGGATACACAGCTTTAATATGTTCCTGAATCTCAGAAAATAAAATGTTCACGTCATCATTTTTTTCAGATGATAGAATGTAAATGTTTCACCCGTCTTCAGTATAATGTAATAATTATCAATTTTGACCAGTCGGTTCTCTCAGTGAGGCATAACACTGTTGGACCTGATGAAACAGATGAAAGAACAAAATTGCTTTTTTTTATGAATAATTCATTCGTATAATTTCTAACTGGCTGAAGAGAGACAGTCTGTCTTGTGCTATTCAGATACTCGTTGCCAGAGTCTAAGAATACTTTGTTTCCGAATTCAAGACAAAAAGACTTCGAATTAAAAAACAGCTATCTTTTGACAACTCGCCTTGATCTGAAAAAGGCAGTAAGCCAGCTTCATGGTATGAATTCAATACATTTATATGTACCGGACCGCCAAGAGCTAATTCAACAGCTCTACTGTCTGTAGATTGTATCTTATTCAACAAGCTTTGCAGAGTTGAAAAAGAAACTTATTCGTAAATCAATTTTGATCGGACGAGGCTTGAAACTGTGGTGGTACGGAGGTTTCTTGTTTTTTTGCATCCTGATCTCATGATTAAGCAGATACTGCTTCAGATATGTTGACCTTTTCCTTACTGTCATTAGCGAATTCTAAGAATGAAATTGCCAATTTTTGTGCATGATTTTATTACTTCATCTTTTTGCGATTCGCGTTTGTCTAGATGGAAATTTCGTCTGAATATTACACCGTATGCATGTCTTTTGATGGTACCTTGGATAGGTCATAAACAGGAGTAGCACACACAACGGAAGCAGTAATGGCACAATGAAGGGTATGGATATTACGAAAAGATGGCTAGACTTTGCCGATTCTTAACACTGATTCTCCAGATTGAAAAAAAAAAAAGATAATACAAAACTTCGCTCAGTCTACTGATTTTCCATCATACAGCAGTTTTTTGCAAATTATTTGATACTGTAAGCTTTTTAATGATAATTATACGACAGTTTGTTTTCATAACACACAAAAAAGTAAAAGTAAGCTTTATGACCTTGCCAATCAAAGTTAAAAAAACATTACGGCATCAGTGAGGAATAGTAAATACAAGAGAAAAGGGTATAAGTAGAAAAAGAGAGTGAGAGTGAGAGCAAGAAAGAGAGAGAGAGAGAGAGAGAGATCAAAGAGAGA
>JADBJO010001120.1:417500-425000 GCA_016801955.1 Conus betulinus
CTGAAAACAATGACTGACTTGCTATGAAGAACCTGAAAATAATGGTTGACTTGCTATGAAGAACCTGAAAACAATGATTGACTTGCTATGAAGAACCTGAAAACAATGACTGACTTGCTATGAAGAACCTGAAAACAATGATTGACTTGCTATGAAGAACCTGAAAACAATGACTGACTTGCTATGAAGAACCTGAAAACAATGACTGACTGACTGGAGAAGAACGTGAAAGCGACGAATGACTGATGTTGGAGGAAGGTGAACATAATGACTGACTGGAGAAGAATGTGAACACAATGAATGCCTGACGGGACCAGAGCGCGAGAATGATGAATGATGAACGGGGCGTGAAGGCAATGTGAGAATAAAAAGAAAAGGGAAAATGACGTAAAAATGACGGAAAAAAAAGGCGAGGAAAATAAAAAAAAAGGATGAGAGAAGAACGATAGAATGATGAGAAATAATGCAGACGAGACAATAAGAACATAAGAAGAACGTAAAATGGACTGGATAAAAACGGAACGTAAGAATAGTGAAAAAAAAAAAAAAAAACGTATGAAAGGAGAAAAACCTGAATGAGGAAGAACAGAAAATTAAAAATGAGAGGTGGGATGAGATGACATAATATCCATGAAGGAGAGGCGAAGAGGAGAATGTGAAAACGATGTACTGTGGACCGGACAGCAGCATGAGACTGACAAAAGGAGGGTTCAGGAGAGGGAAAAGGCGAGAGCAGCATGAGAAAGACAGGTTACATGAAAACAGAACAGCGTGAGAATGATCCAGTGATGGACAAAACTGGGGGGGGGGGGGGGGGGGGGGGGGGGGGGATGAATCGGAGAACAATAAATTTTTCACGAGGTGAAAAGGAGAAAGGAGAAAATGATGAACAGGGGACGGGACCAGAAAAGAGAAAAGAGCGCCTGGACAATGGAGTACATGACAGTACGATATTGTCAGAACAATTTAACGAAGGAAGAAACAGACGAAGTGATGCCGAGAATGATCAATTATGGACGAAGTGAGGAGAGAAATACGCGCGAAGTGGACGAGACGAACAGAGAAGAACGTTAAAACAATGAATAATGGACGGGAGAAGAAGGTGAGAAATCTCAGTGATGGACAGAACTAGAAATAGCGAATGAGAAGACGCTAACGGAAAGAACGATTTTTTTTTTTGAGAACATGAATAAGAGAACGTAAATACGGCGAAGAAAGGAACGAAGGAAGGAATATGAATAACAGACACGACGAGAACAAGAAACCGTGATGAGTGACTGACAAGAACGAGAATGTGGTGAATGACAGACGGGACTAGAACATGATGATGAACGGACTGACAGAAGAACGGCAGAATGACGAAGAGGGGGCAACAGGGAAAGGAGGGGCAGGGGGGGGGGGGGGGGGGGGGGGGGGGGGGGTGAATAACGGACGAAAGGAAAACTAAAGAATGGTGAAAACAGGAGAAAAGGAGAAAGCCAGAATGATGAACGAGAAATGGGAGATGAACGTGAAAATCATAAAAAAAGAAATGCGAGACTAACGCGAGAGCGATGAAGGGCAGTTCGGATGAGAAGGCAAGACACTGAGGATGGCGCATATGGCTCCGACTGGACGAAAATGGGCAAACGCGAAAATGATAAAAGGATGTACGACAGGAGAACAAAGAGATGACTAATGATCGAGATGAGTAAGGCGTCAGAATCATGAATGAGGGGTGGGATGAAAAGGGAAAGTGATATCTATGAATGAGAGGTGAAAAGAAGAATGTGAGAATGGTAAATGATGTATGAAAGGTGACGGACAGAATTGTGGAAGGGAAAATAAGGTGAGAATGATGAAGGACGGGATAAGAAGGAAAAGGAGAGAGAGGAATTTGAGACCACTGGATTAATGAACACTGGACAGCGTTGGAATGGTGCAGTGATGGCCTGAACGAAACAAAACAAACAAGGAAATAATGAGTAACTGCTAGCAGAGAAAGGAGAAGGTGAGAATTATGAATGGGAAACCGGATGAAAAAAGGAAGAGAAAGAAGGAAGGACGTTGGGAATCATGGGTACATGAAATTCGGACACAGAGTAATCCAATGATGAATGGAATGAGAAGGGAACGAGAGAATAACGGATGCTGGACGCGGTCTGAAAAGAAGACTGACAGAATGACGAATGACATGAAGTTAGAGGAGAGAGAACGTGAGAAAGGTGAAAGACGAACGTGATGAAGAAGATGACGCGAATATGATGAATACTGGACGGTGGGAAACGTGAAAACGATGAATGTTGGACTTGAGGAAAGTTGCGAATGATGAATATCGAACAGGGAAAACGTGAGAATAAAGCCATTTTGGAAGAGAGAGAGAGAGAGAGAGAGAGAGAGAGAGAGAAAAAAAAAATAGATTTCAAATCTATGCCCACTCTCCCCTCTCACCCCCCCCCCCCCCCCCCCCCCCCCCCCCCCTCTTTCTTGCTTGGGACAGTGCGAAAGGCCCGACTGACACGATCAGTGACACAGGAAAAAAAAAAATTGCGTCACGGTAAATGCGTGCGCCTTGCCGCCTTTCGTTCTTATCAGCCTACCCCCCCCTTCCCCTCTCTCAACCCTCCTCCCCATGCGGTGCGACATAACAGCGCGCAGTGGGGCGTGCGTTCTAACAATAGCCCGTCTCCCCCCCCCCCCCCCCCCCCCCTACCCTGCGACACAAAGGCATGTTGCCGCGCTCTCCACCACCACCACCCCACCCCCCCCCCCCTTTCATACCTCCCCGTCCCCCGTCCTCGCAGACACCTATGCGGATGCATAAATTAACTGGGGCTCAATAAATTAACTGGCTCAGCTATACGGATGCATAAATTATCGCCGATTAGGTTCAAACAATTTCCGAGGCGATTGGTGACTAGACTAAATCCCTCCCCCTCTCACCCCTGATCGGTAAATGACAGTTTGTCGAAATTTGATTCGCAAGTGAGAGATTCATATAGCATATACACACACACACAGGCGCAGCTTCACTGACCCCTCAGGACTGCCTGTAGACAAGAGCAGAGGAAGACAAGGGACAGAGAAGGCCTAGGAAACTCTTGGTAACTCCTTGATCTCAAGTCATTCCCTGTTCATTCCCAGGAAAAAGTGAGTTGGAACTCTGTTTTACATTTTTGAATCTATGTATTGATTTATGTATGCTGTGTGTGTTAGCATTGTAACTTGTACAAATGCTTAGCAACATTTATCAAACTGATGAATGATTATTTTGTGTAGTAGTTTGCTTGCCATCATATGGCAAAAGCTCTCTCCCAGTGGGTTTTGATTCTTTGTTAACAATCTGACCACTGCTCTTTGTGTGTTCACCCTGACTTTTGTCAGTATGCAACTCTGTCTGTTAAGATAATAATTCAATGATAATTTTGATCAGGAAAACAGTATGCCTGTGCTAGGTAAAAACTGCTACTCTGATTTATAAATACTGGTGATTATTGGAATGATTTGTAGTGTGTGACTTTAAGTCTACACCACATGTGTACTTGGACTAAGCATAGCCCAAGTCAGTGTGATTTAATTCATATGAAACATGGAAGAGTTGTTTTAACTAAAACTGTAACATTGTATTACTGTCTCCTACCCTTTTGTAAGCTTAACTTAGCCATTAAACAAAAGTGGAGGTTAATAGTTATAGCAGAAACTCTACCATAGAGAAAACTTTGCTGGCTGAGTCTCACAACCCTCTGAAAGAAAGAGGAAAAGGGTAAATGTGTGCACTCGACAAGACCAGCCACCAGATTCTCATCTACAGATCAAGTTCTCTTTATCGCAGAACTGGGATCCTGGTCACGCTACACATTGCAGCTGAACCAGAAGCTGGGACTTCGCCAGAAAGGGGGAACGCCAGACACCATGGGCATCATTGTAAACCGGGGGGCGACACCAGACAAATCTACACCAGTGGGGCAGTCACCAGCCACAGGAGAGAACAACTGTCTTCTCCGAAGCAAAGCTAAGTTTGCTTACCACCTGGACTCAAAACCCATCAGACCCTTACCCTCACTTTATGATGAAACAGTGAGAACCTGTCTATGAGTACCACCCTGGCTACAATACTGGGTATTAGCAAGCGGGGTGGATGTATAATAACCATATACATTCAGTGTAACTTAGACAGAACCCCTGTATGCCAACTTAAGCTTGCTGCACAGAGTGCAAGCGAGTAAAGTAGGAGTGAGGAAGGACCCCCCCTCATTGTGGTAGTCCAATGAGAACTGAAACACAGCCTATGGAAGTGTCACGCCATTTCTTATCTATGTATAAGTAATAAAAGTTGATGTGTGAAAGTGCACTTAACTTGTGTCAGTTCCCTGTTGTTCAATCGAATGTTGAATGTTTGAATTCTCTCTCTTCAATTCTGTATCTCGGAGCTATAAGTACTTTTAATTAAGAGTACAGGCCTAGGAAAATTATCTCAGAGCCATTCTCCGTATTTTATCATCAATACCCGGAACAAATAAAAATTTCTTTGATGACTAGTACCGGAAAGTTGCTCCTTCCACCACTAGTAAGAGAGGGGTGTAGGTGAAATGTAAGATAATTCTCATCGAGAAATTATTCCAAGTCCTTCCCCTAGAGGACCGGAAAACGTACGAATGACGATTGTTGGACGGAGGAAAACGTGAGAATAATGAATGTAGGACATGGAAAACGTGAACATGATGAATGTTGGACTGCGGGAAAGTGAGACATCAATGAGTGTTGGAGTGGGGAAAATTACGACAGTGATGAATATTGGACAATGGGGAGGGGCGGAATGAGAATGAATAATGCTGGACTGACGGAACAACGTAAGACTGATGAAAAACTGCACTGCAGAAAAAGGTGACAAGGATGAATGATGGAATAGGATAAAACATGCGAATGGTGAACGTTGGACGGGAGATAGTGTGTGTGTGTGTGTCTGCGCGCGCGTATTTGTGTGTGTGTGTGTGTGTGTGCGTGCGCGCGCGCGCGCGCGTGTGTGTGTGTATGTGTGTGTGTGTGGGGCGCGCGCGCGCGCGCGTGAGAGAGAGAGAGAGAGTGTGTGTGTGTGCGCGCGCGCGCGCAACCGTGCGTGCGTGCGTGTGTGTGTGTGTGTGTGTGTGTGTGTGTGTGTGTGTGTGTGTGTGTGTGTGTGTGTGTAAGTGTGCGTGCGTGCGTGCGTGCGTGCGTGCGTGCATGTGTGTAGGAAGGGTGAGATGGTGGGGGGTGAAAATCATGAATACTGGACTGGGGAAAAACGTGCGAACAATAAATGTTGAACTGGTGGGAAACGTGAAAATGAAGAATGTTGGACCGGAGGGACTGGAGGTGGGGATAGGAGTGGCGGTAGACACCAGAATGATGAACGCTGGACGGGAGGAGACTGCGATGATAATAATGTTGGATTGGAAGGGATGTGAACAAAGCAGGAAAAATGAATAAATGACACGGAAGGGCGGTGCGACACTGATGAACGGTAGACAAATAAGGAAAGAGAAGAGCGTGAGAATGATGGGCTTCGTGAAAACAGGACAGCGACAGAGTAGTCGTGGGCGCAATCAGCACAGAGTGAGGTGGAATAAGATGACAGGAACGCCTTTATAATGAATGGCTGACACGATGGGATGAAGAGAACAAAAAAAAGTTGAGCATAGGACGAGGGCAGAACATTTACTGAAGAACAAGATGAGGAGAAGAGAATATGAGAGTGATAACCGAGAGACGGAACGGTAGCTGAGGAACGCGCGAAGGATGAATGATGGACGAGTGAAGAAACGGAGAACGAAGATCAACGGATGTGAGCAGAGGACAACGTGGAACCGATGAATGATGCTCCGGAGGAGGAGATGAGTTTTAGAGAATGGATGCTGGATGACAGAAGAACATAATAATGATAAATGACGGGCGGGCTAGAAGGGGAGAACGTCCATGCTACTGTTCAATACCGCCAAAAGAAAAATAAAGGGGTAACGATGGAAATGACTGAAACATAAGTTCGTAGCAATGCAGAACAGGTCAGCAGTGTGTAAACGGAACTGTCTGTAGCAGAGGTGAATAGAAAGTGGGGGGTGGGGGGGGGGAGGGGGGGGGGGGGGGAGAGACACAGGACTTCAAAGCTTGGAGTGTAGTGGGAGAAGACCGAGTATGACATAAGACAGTGGGGGATATGAATACATGAATAATGTATAACGTGGGATCAGACGTTAACCCTATCAGGGCCGTAGGCATTTATAAAACAATAGTAGTTGATATCGAATCGCCAGACTGAGACACACGAAAAACACGCATGGATAAAAAAAAAAAAACAAAAAAAAAACCAAGATTGTTTTTAGTCAACGTGATTCAACATAGTTGCTTCAGGAACCCCACCCGCACCCTTTCGCGTCAACACCCATACCCACCTCATTAAACAGTAAGCTCAGGGTTAGCACTTAAACCGATTGTAAGACGAGTTCACATATGCCTGGCGTTTCATGTTTTGATGCTCTGATGGCATCGCTGTAGCGCAGCATAAACCCTCTACCACCCCTCTCTTCCCCTCCATACCCCACCCCTCCGACCGGCCTTCCTGTTGCGGCTATCCTGTCTGTCCATCCACCTTGGTGAGTGGTGACGCTCAACCTGAATATGACCTCACACCGAACCTGGCTTGGGTGTCGCTTCTCTGCACAGGGTCTACACCGAATCAGCTTTAATGCTAGTTTGACGGATGCACAGGAAATCTCAGCAACGAAATATTGTTGGATACTACCAGCGGTATCACAAAGAAATCGCAGCAATAAAAAAAAAAACTGTTGAAAACTAAGAGCGGTATCACCAGCCAAGTGTTTCACAGGATGGCAACGAAACATCATTGGTGTTTGCACCTTGGTTACACTCAGAAAGAGTGAACAGCACAAAGCCTGGAGAACTCGGACACAATGGCTAACTCAACCAGATGCAGAAACTCGGTCACTGAAAAAGAAAAGAAAAACGTAAGGTGTTCACTACCTCCAGACAGAAAACAGTGGCACTTAGATGACAGCCTGTCTGTTGACCTATAGTACAGGAGGCTAAACGGAAGTTAACCCTAAAGCAACAATGTCACGCAAGAAGTGAACTTAGCACAAAGAATGTAGAAAGCGATCAGGACACTCTGTGTGTGTGTGTGTGTGTGTGTGTGTGTGTGTGTGTGTGTGTGTGTGTGTGTGTGTGTGTTTGTGTGTGTGTGTGCGCGCGCGCGCGCCCGCTTGCCCGTATGTGTGTACGCGAGCGCGCCATAAAATCTTCAGTTTAAGACGATCCCTTTTACAAACGTAAACAACAGCCCCAGACATCATCGGACTTTGTATGGCTGGATGCAAACAAAAGATGATACTGTCAGACCAAGCTCGTTCGGATATGTAGTAAAAAACGACAGAGTCTTGGCATACCGGTTCCACAATCACCAAGCGCAGAATGTTCGTGCTTTGAGGAGAGATATATTACTCAAAGCTAAAAGCATTATCAGAAACAAAA
>JADBJO010001120.1:430000-435000 GCA_016801955.1 Conus betulinus
ATCCCTACACTTTACGGCTAAATTAACATTGTGTCAGGCATGGGATGGTTGAAGACCTTACTAGAAAGATCGATGAAGATATCATGGAAAGATGGACGAGGGATCATGAGAAAGGGCGGGTAAGCACATGATGAGAAAGCGCAGATAGATGAGCGCACGAGAAACAAGATCTACGTCTATGAGTTCATGTTAAGTACAGAAAAAGAGATTGAGGACTGGTTGAGAAAAGAAAAACACGAATCCTGACAACGGTTAAAAGAAAATGGATAACGATGTCATGAGCAGAGAGAGATGGATGCAGATAAGCTGAGAGAGAGGAAGGCACATATGCTAAATCGAGAGACGAAATATTGACGGGATTTGAGCACAGAAACGTGGATAAGCACACAAACGAAAAGAAAAGTGAATAAGGAATGATACAAAAATGGAACGAAAACATTGTAAGGAAAGAAGTAATGGAAGAACATGTCACGCTGAATAAAATACTGATGAAAGGTCAGACAGATAAGAACTTCATTTTTTTCTTCTGCGTACGCAGGCTGTTACTCCTGCGGACACTCCCTGTATGGACAGACAAGTATTAATCCCATCTACCCAACAAAGGGGAGTGGGGTTTTGTGTGTATGATCGTTTTTTTTTTTGTTTTTTTTATCCCGCCATTAAGGCAGCCATACCCCATCTTCGGGGAAGGTGCATGCTACGTGTAACGTGTCATCCATACCAACGGCCGAACTGGCCTTCTCTTCCGAAAGTTGGTGATGGGATTTTACGTGTGTACAAGATGATATGCGTGCTTTCACACACGGAACCTCGGTTTATAGTCTCATTGGAAGGACTGTATGGGAAATGGAGTCAGAACTAATGTTAACCCCCGAGGGAAAAATCCCCCTGTACCGAAACGGCCCGGCAGAGATTCGAACCCTCAACCCTTGGATTACGAGTCCGGCGCTCTACCCAATTTCCTATTCCGGCCCCCGACAGATAAGAACATCACGAAAAAGAAAAGATGTAAGGATCACAGGAAAGGACAGGTGGATTGGAGCATGATGAGGAAAGGACAAACGGGATGAGAACATGGTAAGAAAGAACCCATGAAATGAGGTCGTAACGACAAAGAGAAAACCGAGGAAGATATCATGGAAAAGAAAAGAGGGACAAGGCTGTTGCAAGACAGCTAAATGACTGTGGACATTTGGACAAAAGGAAAGATGTGGAAGAACATAGCATTTTTTCAGGACATTTCAGAGATCAACAATTGATTAAAGCATGATGGGTAAGAAAAAAAAGGATCAAAATGAGGACATCACAAAAACAAACAAACAAAAAAAGATGGAGACATAGAAAAGAAAGAGTCGCCATATGAAAGAAAAGAAGAACGAGGACATCATAAGAGAGGGATTCAGACAGAGGGGAACGGGTGGAAATCTTGCCGAAAGGGATCTGACAGTTTGAAAGCCTTTCTGTTCATTACATGACGTTGCTCATAAATGGAGTGCCGTCGTAAGAACAATATGAGCTGTCTGAAGCCGCTACAAAAAGAGATAACTGCCGACAGCTTTTATTTAACGTTAAAGGGTGAATGAACGGGTATCCAAGTGACTGATTATCAAACTGCTCGACTGACTGACTCATCGATTGATTTTTTTTTAATTAAACTATTGTTATTTATAAGTCTGGACTATCTTTTATTTGAGTGATGAACAGTTTTCCATAAACTAAGTTAAGAATCGATTACTAATCTTGTAAGCTTAGTGAACTCGGCAAAGTAAATTCTGAGGTATCGCTGTACATAAGCACACATGTGCTTGCGTACCACACACACACACACACACACACACACACACACTACCTCTGATATCACTTATATCGACAGATGCTAAACTGAAGAAGAAGAAAAAAGAAGAAGAAACAACAACCCCCCCCCCCCCCCCCACCCCCCCCCCCCCCCCCCCCCCCCCCCCCCCCCCACACACACACACACAAATACACAACACACAACAGGACACAAAATAGCGTAGTACAGCACAGTACACCACACGCACACGAACTAACTGACTGACTGACTGACTGAAACCATTTACTGTCGGTAAATGGTTTCAGTCAGTCAGTCAGTCAGTCAGGACGACGCACACGTACATACATGCGCACGCACACGCACACGCACACACACACACACACACACACACACACACCTCTGATATCACTAACATCGACAGATGCTAAACTGAATAAGAAGCAACAACAAGGACCCCCTCCACACACACACACACACACACACACACGCACGCACAGTACTCACCGTAAACACAGGCGAAAGTCGACACCAAGCGATATTCTTATTGACCCCGGTGTTTTAGAAGCTTCGTCAGTGTGACACAAGCCTGCCCCTAGAACTGCTTGGAGGTCCACAACAGCCACTTTTCCAACGAGTAGAACTGCCCATGCAATGGTACATACAACTTTCAAAAAGTTACCGCTCCGAACATAGAGCAGGAATGCACACGTGGATAAATGTAGATAATGCCCACACATCAATGGTCGCCACAATAGGAAACTCCTGCGAAGACCACTGACGATAAACGTATTCATTTTTGGTGTCAAAGGTGTAGGTGGTTCTTCTCCTACCATGTTGTTCCGACCCCGGTGTGCCTACATCCTGAGGCTGCACAGACCGGTTGCTCAGAGAGCAGGCTGGATGATCAGGACACGTGCAGCACGGGGAAATATACGACGGATACTGAAACTTCGCTCGTAAGTAGGTGGTTGCTCTGTTTCAACTGCGCTGCCTTTTTGTTGATACACAAACACAAGTGTGTGTTGTGTGTGTGGTGTGTGTGTGTGTGTGTGTGTGTGTGTGAGAGAGTGGAGAGAGAGATTGAGAGAGAGAGAGGGAGAGAGGAGAGGAGGAGAGAGAGAGAGAGAGACTCTGGAGAGAAGAGAGAGAGAGTTTAGGAGAGGAGGAGGATTGGTGGGAGGGAGGGAGGTTGAGGGGAAGACAGGGAAAGTGTCTTGTGACCGACGGGTCATAGTCGAATTGTGGCATTGTAGGAGCCGGGTAGTGTGTGGGGGTGCAGGTGGAGATGTTGGGCTGTGTGTGGGGGTGGGGGGGGTGAGAGGAGAGAGAGTGGAGGGGAGTGTGCTATAATGTAGGTGCGGTGAGTGGGTGTGTGTGGTGTGCGGGAGTGAGTGTGTGTGGGTTTGTGTGTGGAGAGAGAGAGAGAAGAGGAGAGAGAGAGAGAGAAGGTCTCTGTGTGTGGTGTGTATTGTATAAGAGAGTGTTGCCGAGAGGGGGAGGGAAGAGGGGAGAGAGAGAGATGAGAGGAAGGAGAGAGAGAGAGGGGAGTGTGTGTGTATGTACGTTTGTTGTGTTGTGTGCTGTGCGCATGAGCGTGTTTTATGTGGTGTTGGTGTGTTTGTGTGTGCGTATGTGCTTTGTTGTGGCGCAGCGTGCGCGCGCGCGCGTTGTGTGTGTGGCTCGTGTGTGTGTGTGTGTGTGTGTGTGTGGGCGGTTGTGTGAGTGTGTGTGTGTGTGATGTGTGGTGTGCGTGGTGCGTGTGTGTGTGTGTGTGTGTGTGTGGTGTGTGTGTGTGTGTGTGTGTGTGTGTGCGTGCGTGTGTGGTTGTGTGTGTGGTAAAAAAGTCTTTGTGTATAGTCAGTGTGTAATGTGTGTGGGTGTGTGTGCCTTGTGTGTGTGTGTGTGTGTAGTGTGGGTGATGTGTGTGTGGGTGTGTGTGTGTTGTGGGTGTGTGTGTGTGTGTGTGTGTGTGTGTGTGTTGCAAGCGCATGCGCGCGCGCGAAAGAGGACAGAGAGTCTGTTGTGGTGTGTGTATAAGAGAGATAGAGCGCAGAGAAAGACGGATGAGAGAAGAGGAGATGAGTGAGGATGGTATAGAGAGAGGAGAGTTGAAGAGAGAGCAGAGAGAGGAGAGAGAGAGCGAGAGTGTGTGTATGTATGTATGATTTGTGTGTTGTGCGCGCGCACGCGTGTTGTGTGTGTGGTGTGTGTGTGTGTGTGTGTGTGTGTGTGGTGTGTGTGAGCGAGCGCGCGCGCGCGTGGGTGTCTCTCTCTGTCAGTGTGTGTGTGTGTGTGTGGGTGTGTGTGTGTGTGTGTGCGCGCGCGCGTCCGTGCGTTTGTGTTGATGCATAACTTTATTTTTTTTTTTTTTTTTTGAATTGTGAGTAACCCGGACGGGGGTGAGCATGGAATGCGGTATCAAGGAAAAAGTATGTGGAGGAGGGAGGGAGGAAGTATGGAGCAGGGAACATGGGGGTGGGGGTGGGTGAGGGGGTGACGTGGGGTGAACTGTGGTGTAGAGGACGAGACGAGATGAAAGGCATGAAAGCCTGGTGGAAGGGATACAAAGGGCAAGCAATTCCTTCAAGATTTGTCCCAAACTTACTACGGTTACTTCCCTTATCACGTCGCAGCGTGAACGGGGACTCGCGCTACCGAATCCAGTTTACAATTCTTCTGTGTGACACACACACACACACACACACACACACGCACGCACGCACGCACACACACACACACACACACACACACACACACACACACACACACACACACACCACACGATTTTTGTTTTTCTATGAATTGAATATTTACTTTTAATGCTTATGGATGTCACCATCGAATATACCAGGAAGTTTCTAACGCGCAAATGTATGGCCGCTCAGTTGTAATGTATGCCTAATACCGAATAGTTTATACTTCCTTTCTCGCCGCAACCCCAATAGATTAAAAATTCAGTTAAACCAAAGTTTGCCGAAAAGACTGAGGATATACTGAAAGAGGGAAAGTTTTTGCAAAGTGATGTTTTTAAAGAAGTTTTAATCAATCGTTAGCCACAGGCGTACAAGGACATCGTAGAATGAAACTCAGTTAGTCGAAATGGTCTAATATGTCGACATACATAGTGAAACAAACATAGACCAGGGATAGTGTGTGCGTGTCGGAGAGGGGGGGGGGGGGGGGGGGGACGGAAGAGAGAGAGAGA
>JADBJO010001120.1:437500-465000 GCA_016801955.1 Conus betulinus
CGGCGGTCCCGTGATGAGATGGAGTAGTGGGACAGTAATTACCTCCCCTTCTGAGCCCCCCCACCCCCCTCCTCTCACCCCCCTAGTCCCTGTGCGCCCTCACTCTCTTCGTCCCCACACCCCTTCCGCCCCTCTCAGCCTGTTCAATCATTGACCAGTTCAGGTTTGATCACCCTAGCTCTCAATGTTTGATTACCCTAGCTCTCAATATTTGAGTATCCTAGCTCTCAATGTTTGATCACCCTAGCTCTCAATGTTTGATTACCCTAGCTCTCAATGTTTGATCACCCTAGCTCTCAATGTTTGATTACCATGTTTTATCACCCTAGCTCTCAATGTTTGATTACCATGTTTGATTACCGTAGTTCTCAATGTTTGATCACCCTAGCTCTCAATGTGTGATTACCCCTAGCTCTCAATGTTTGATCACCCTAGCTCTCAATGTTTGAGTATCCTAGCTCTCAATGTTTGATCACCCTAGCTCTCAATGTTTGATTACCCTAGCTCTCAATGTTTGATCACCCTAGCTCTCAATGTTTGATTACCCTAGCTCTCAATGTTTGATTACCATGTTTGATTACCCTAGCTCTCAAAGTTTGATTACCCTAGCTCTCAATGTTTGAGTACCCTAGCTCTCAATGTTTGATCACCCTAGCTCTCAATGTTTGATTGCCCTAGCTCTCAATGTTTGATCACCCTAGCTCTCAATGTTTGATTACCCTAGCTCTCAATGTTTGATTACCATGTTTGATTACCCTAGCTCTCAATGTTTGATTACCCTAGCTCTCAATGTTTGAGTACCCTAGCTCTCAATGTTTGATCACCTTAGCTCTCAATGTTTGAGTATCCTACCTCTCTCAATGTTCGATTATCCTAGCTCTCAATGCACACGTGAAATGTCATGTGGCATACTCAGTTTTATTTCCAGGTTTTATTTATCATTTTCGTATTTATTTATTTATTCACACACACACACACACACACACACACACACACACACACACACACACACACACACATATATATATATATATATATATATTTACTTACTTATTTATTCATTTACTTATCTATTTATATCTAACCGCTATTTTTGACGCCTCTCTGCACTTTTTTGATCTTATACCAAACTCTTCCAATAAATAGTCAAGAGTAAATAAGAAAGAGAGAGAAAAAAAGGGAAAGAAATAAAAAGAAAAAAAAAGACATAAATTACTGATACTAAAAGGAAGAATAACAAAAGAAGACTGGAACAGACTGTACTGTACAGTCACGGGGGGGGGGGGGGGGGGGGGAGGTTATGGAACAAAGCAAAATACAAATACAAATAAACACTCAAAACATATGAATGTAAAGTAACGCTCATTTAATACAAATTACAAAATAGACCAGTGAATTTTTCCAGACATGCATCTACTTCAGACGTCATAGATGGCACACATGAATAGGCAAAACAACAACAACAACAATAACAACAAAAAAGCAACAACAAAACCTCCCCAAATGGCTGTTAGCAGGACAGATGACAGACATCAAAACAAACAAATGTATAAAAGCAAAACCTGGTAATACTCCTCGAATAGCTGTCAACTAATTGCGGAGTGTTGTTTAGTGTTTTGTTTTGCTTTTTTTCTGTCTGTCATTTTTGGCATCCTTCGAACACATATTTGTTTATGTCACGGGCGGACCAGTGTTTGAACTTATAAGTTTTAATGGGCTGTTCGTCACAGAGGTTGACAGCAGCTTGCACATAGTATGTGGAGTGCAGAGGAGAGGGGGGTAGCTCCTCTGTCACATTTTATGTAGGGTGGAGGGAGAACCTTCTTCGCTATGCCAGTGTTCGGCGCTCTCATTTTTTTTTTGCTTTTGCTTTTCCGGTAAGAGGCCACGTCCTCCGTTGGTAGCCATATTTGCTTTTCCACTTCGTCGTGGAGAGTTGCGGAACCGGGCCGGAACCCTTCGCTGGGCGGAAGGCAGTCCGCTGAACTTGGGAAGGATCTCAATCCTTGGGGGCTACCAACAACATTCTTCCGAGTCGTCCCAGACTCTCACTTCCTTCGTTGGGGGTGGCGCATCTAGGTGGGGGCTTTGGGCTCTTCGCTGAGTGAAGCTTGCCAGTAGCTCTCTCTTTTGTCTTCACCCGCCGTTCTGGTAAATATATATATGTATAAATATGTGTGTGTTGTATTCTCGTTGGGTTGGGAGAGCTTGTACGCCAAAATGGGATTGGTATTTATTCGGTCAATACGTATTTAAGTGGCATTGAGGTCATTTATTTTAAGTTGGATGTTTAGTAATGGCTCTGTTTGGGGAGCTACTTGTAGACTTGACATATATATCTAGTTCTGTCTTGAAGTCGGTCATATTTGGATAAATGTTGGAGTCGGGATTCCGGAAGCGATACTTCAAGGATTGAAGCAAATTGTTTATTTTATTTTTTATTTTTTTTTTTTTTTAAAAACATCAAGTCGGGTCCGGAACGGAACGAGTTGCCGCCGACTAACATTCAGTCGACTAGCGGAGATTTCCGATGTGGCGCTCCGCCATAGGTCCCGCTCCCTGTCTTGTTTGTTGTCTCTGTTTTTTTTTTTTTTTTATTAGTTTTTTTTTTATGCAAGTATGTTGTAAATAATATGGAAGAATGAATGAGTTTTATGAATTTCATCTGGCATTAATTCAAAATGTAATGTGAACTTCCAAGAGTTTATTGTATTGTAATTTGTAATGTGAATGAGACGAAATTTAGAATTGTGGTAAAGAAAACAATGAAATGAGGAAAACAACAAGATTGAAGAATAGATGAAACCAAAAGAAAACAAATTGTAAAAGTTTTGTTTTTCCTTTGAATTCTTTAAATTGTACGCACACGGTCCACACATGCCCTGCATTCACACACACATATCCACAAATATCATGATTATGCGGTGAGGGACTGACATCCGCCGTAGGGCGTTTCCTTTTCGTTTCTTTGGGGAGACAGGTCACAGTTGCTGACGTTGGGCGACCTGGAGGATGGTCCCAGAGTGGGGGATACCGGAGCCGAGCCAGAGGAGTGCTGGAGGAGTCGGCGCGAGGAGGAATCTTCTAGACGCCAGTGAAGAGAACACAGCCAGTCTTGCTCCCAGAGATCCAGTCAGCGGGACAGTCGTCAACTCAGTTATGTGGCAAGTGTGTGTGGTGTATGGGCTGTGGATTTGTGTGCGTGCGCTAGTGTGATCTAATGTATATTGTTATGCCCTGTTTGTTGTATTAGTTTGTTTCTCCCCCTTCCTCTTCTATTTGTTGGGGGTAGCTTTAGTTGGTGATAGGTTGGGTGGCAGTGGGATCGGGGGTGGTGGTTTTTTTTTTTTAGGGCTCCCCTCTATCGGTTATTTTGTCCCTTAGCGATAGTTAGCTCCTGATAGGATCTGCACTCTTCTTTGTTTTTTTTTTCCTTTGAAGTTATTCTTTTTCCTGTCTTTCCTCCCTCTTCTTTGATAGGTGCCCCATTCCATAAATGGAGTGTATGTGTGAGTGATTGGGATGCTTGATATGTTTGGGTAAATTTGTATATTTAAAATTTAATAAATATTGTTTTTGTTCCGTACCTCCTGGAGTGGTCTGGAGATAGTGAGTGGTTTAGTGTTGTCTCTCTGTGCTCTTTGTCTGTCCCTGCCTCATTCCCCTGACAGGGTCTTTTACCCTTGACAGATATGGGGGCTCGTCCGGGATTGAGGTCAGGTAGTACAGACAGTGGGTACTTTGAGCAGCACTTGACCCTTACTTGCCTTCCGCGCTCCCGGAGGTGCGTGTTTGTGTTTGTGTTAGTGTAGCGGGAGGTGGGTTGGGGAGGGGTTCTAGAGTGTAGGGAACCCTTCAGCCGGGAGCGGTTACCGGATCGGGATTTGCCGCAGTGGAGATTTGCGCTACTTGGCAAGGTCGTCGGCGTTCAATTCCGGATCCGAGCCGGGTGTTTGTCCGTTTGTACCATCGGTTAGTCGCGTTAGTTATATTACCGTAGTTTTATATTTTATTTAAAATATTATTGGGCAAAGTAAGGGGGGGGGAGGTTATTTTGGACTAGTAGGTTTTGCTTGTGCAGAGTCTTCAAGGTCAGTGTTTGTTCTGACTTAGGAAGTAGGTCACATTTGCCAGTACCCAAGCCTGCGACTGATTTAGCAAGGTGAGGTAGGTAGGCTTGCGGAATTTTCTTTTTTTTTTTTTTTTGCAAAAATCAGTGTGCTAGGGAGTGACCCAGTCCTCTTGCTTTCTTTTCTATTACTAAATTGTTGAATTGTTGCTCTTTGCGCTAAGTGATATTTTGCACAGTATAACGACTTTCTTTTTCTGCTATTTTCTATTCTTATCTTTCGCTTAAGCAGTTTTATATTGTTTACCTAGCCTAATTACCTAACATTAAGGTGAGTGAAAGGTTGGTGTGTGAACAATAAAGTTGTGAGTGGTGTGCCAACCCTGCGCTGAGCGAAAGTGATTTTTTTTTTTTTTTTTATTGAAGAAATTCAAAACCTAGATCATTAAACTTTACCGATAGACTCTATAAGTAATCACCCGGTAGTCAAGTTTGCAGACTTGCGGGCCCGTTCCATGGGAAAAACCGTGTTGTGCGTGCGTGTTGCCGACCTTTTCTTCCGGAGTCTAATAGTGCAGTGCAAGTGGTAGACGTTGATGCTGGGGTCATATAAAAAAAAAAAAAAAAAAAAAAAAAAAAAAAAATAGTTGCGCTGCCGATGTGTACACGTGTCGTGCGTGTTTACCGTTCCAGTTTTGCGTGCGTTCCGTCGTTTGAGCGTTGCGTTATCCGTTATTTATTTACTGCGTATGATATATGTTTACTTCAGGCTCCGTCGTTTATTTGTTTACTGCGAGGTCCGTTGTTTACCGTGATGTCATTGGGTTAGTAGATTCAGATTCGACTAGTGTAGCGAGTTTCAGAAGATTGGGCTTCATTGCGTACTAGCATTTGTCGAGAGAAGGAAGGAAATCGGGTCAACGTTGGCTTGTGACACATTGAGGTGTCAGCCGTTGATTTTATGTCAATCTGGGTCATTCTCTTTCCCGTTGTTGAGACAGTTGGTCACGTTGAGTGAAACTTTTTGCTTGTAGACTAGACATTTCTGGAGCTGAAGTGGGTGTAGGGAAACATTTTTGATTGCGTGGAACCTAAGGTTACTGGTTGGCAAGGATCAGTCACGGGGAGTTGACTGAATTGTTTTCGAATTTTGCCAGGTAACACTTGGTTTTGTGGGCAGACATATGAATTCCCTACTTTTTGGAAGTTCTCACTGACAAGGTCAAGAGGCTTAGTGTTTTGATTTGTGTTGAGAGATCCAGTTCATTAGGATACACTTAGCCTATTTGGTCGCATTGAGGTGGCTGGGATCTTTGCAAATACTCTTGACAAAGGAGAGTGGAACTTAATTTGTTAAGCGAAAAAAAAAAAAAAACATTCTTTGGTAGTTTTATATTAGCGGTGAGAAGGTGTACACTTTTGATTACTTGGTTTTGAATCAAGTTAGTGGCAGAGCATAATAGTGTGTTCACTATGGCTACAGGGGAAAGTCGTTACCTCACCAGATCCCAGGTAAAAGGGACTGGAATTGTGCCGGGACTAAGTATGTCTACGTCCCCTACTACAACGCAGGTGACAATTGGAACAACTACACAAGTCGTCTTTTCGTCAGGCGAGGTTCAGCCAGCCATCATTGCTTCCCCTTCAGTGTGTTTGCCATCTACTCCCCAGGGAATTAGGCCTTCTTACGGTGGTACGCCACCGCCTTCTGCCTTGAGACATCAACCTCCTATAGTACCCTCTCAGGGTGACTACTTACAGAGGTTTACACCTCCGCCTTATACTTCTGGATACCCAACCATGGATCCTTTCATGGTGATGAAACTTGAGAGAGAAGAAAGAAAGGAAGCAATGGAGAGAAGAGAGGGAAGAAGAAAGGAGGGAAGAAAGGGAAGCCAAGGAAAGAAGGGGAAAAGGAAGAGAGAGAAGCCAAGGAAAAGAAGGGAAAAGGAAGAGAGAGAGAAAAGGAAAGAAGGAAAAAAGGAAAAAAAGAGGCCAGGAAAAAAAGAGAGAAGAAAATAGATGGAAAATAGAGATGGAAGAAAGACGGTTGGAAAGGGAAGAGAGGAACAGGCGATGGCAGCAAGAGATGGAAGAAAAGCGACAAGAGCGAGAAGAGAGGGCGGTTCAAGAAAAAGCAGAAAGAGATGCAAGAGATAAAAGGGAACAGGAGTTCCAAGCAAAGATGGAAGAGGAAAGGAATCAACTTAGAACAGAAGTGCTAGAGCAGTTGGGTATTACTCCAGGGGGGGGGAAACCCACTTCATCACCTGGTGTTCAAGAATTATCACAAAGTGCCGAGGGAACCAGGATTAACGTGGACCTGCACTTAGCCCCACCCATGCTACACATGCCTGTATACAGTGAGGGATTCCATTGATACCTTCCTTGAACACTTTGAATCAGTGGCAGATAGTTTCCACTTGAATAATGAACAGAAGGCATTATATCTTGTTGGAAACTTGACAGGAAAAGCCAAGGAAGCATTCGTCAACATTCCACAAAGAACCAGTTACGAGGAGTTGAAAGGCTGCTTTGCGCCGGAGGATGCACATGACTGCAGAATCATATAGGAGGCAGTTCCGCACCATGAAGAAAATGGCGGATGAAACTTTCCAACAGTTCGGAGACAGACTGTCAAGAGTGTTAGACTATTGGTTGGAAACTGCGAAGATGGATGTCAAAGATTGTTTCCTGTTGGAACAACTCATGAACTCTGTTTCACCTGACTTACAGTGCAAGTTAGGAGAGAGGCCCAACCAGAGTCATTCAAGCAGGCCATCAGGATTGCGGAAGCTTTTCGCAGATGCCCCGGCGTTATTTTAGGCCAGCGTACCAGGGACAAGCGAGGAAACAGGCAAAGGAGACCAACACTGGACAAGCCTCTCAGCCTGAAAGTGGTGCTAAGTTCTCCAAAGGAAATGCGAAAGAACGACTTAGGAAGTGCTACTTGTGCGGTGACCTCAACCACATCGTGAAGGACTGTCCTAAGCGACTCCCGTTGACCAAGACATTTGCCCAAACTAAGGTGGCATTTGGAGAAAGTGAGATCACACACCATCCTGCCCTACGTTTCCCTCTGGTGTGTGCGGCAAAGCCATTGAGCCATTCGTGACACTGGAGCCACGACAATATTCGTCGACGAGAAGTTGGTACCCCCTGAGGCACCACGTGGAAGAGAATGTCAGGTATCGGGGATCGAATCTTCCTTCAAGGTGAACAGGTGTACTGTCCTGGTGGATATTTCCACACCATACTTTCAAGGAAAGGTATGGGCAGTGGCATTACAGCGGCCAGCGTACTCCCTTCTGATTGGGAACTCGGTATGTTTTGAGGATGGTCGCACCAGTGACATTTCAGTCGAGTTGCCACCGGAAGTATTTGTGGCTGCCACTACGCGTTCACAAACGCAAAGAGAAAAAGAAGCTTTGAAACCTCTACTGAAACCATTGTCCCAGCATGATATGGTGACGTTGGATCCAGCTACCGTGCGAGGTCTTCAGGGTAAGGATCCTACGATCAACACCATTCGGAATATGGTAGGAAAACCTCCCAAGGACAAGAAGAATGGATCAGTGTCGTTCATCGTGCGACAAGGATTGATCCACAGACAATTTGCATCGCGAGATGTGTCAGTAACCCAGTTGGTGGTGCCTAAAGCGTTACGAAACACAGTTCTACGCCTTGGACACGATACTCCTATGGCAGGACATCTAGGCACAAGACGTACACTGGAAAGAATCCAACACGACTTCTACTGGCCTGGCCTGGAATATCTCAAGATGTCAGGAAGTATTGTCGAACTTGTGATGCGTGTCAAAGGAAGGACTACTCCCAAGGGGCGAATTACCAAGGTTCCTCTGGGAATAGTTCCCCTGATTGAAGACGTAAAGGTCGCTGAAGGACTGTCTGGGGAACAGAGGGAAAACGTGCGAGCCCTTTGTAGAGAATACCAAGATGTTCTCTCAGATGTACCCTAAGGTGCAACTTAGGTACCTGTTCTCTAGTGCTCACTCAAGAGGACCCAGTCAGGGTGCGACAGTATCCTTTGCCCCATTCTCAAACAGAAACCATCAAGACGGAAATACAGGATATGCTGCGCATGGGGGTGATTGAGCGTTGTAGTTCGCCTTACTCCTCACCCATTCTGTTGGTCAGAAACCAGATGGAAAGATGAGGTTCTGTGTCGACTTTCGTCGACTGAATAAGGTGTTGAAATTCGACGCTGAACCTATTCCGGACGTTGACAAGATCTTCACCCAACTGGCTAAGGCGCAGTAGTATTTCACAAAGCTTGACTTAGCAAAGGGATATTGGCAAATATACCGATGGAACCTGCCGACAGAAGCAAGACTGCCTTTACTACTCCTGAGGGCCAATTCAGGTTCAAAGTTATGCCCTTTGGGCTCAAGACTGCAGGAGCCGTCTTCAGCAGGATAATGAGACTCGTGCTTGAACCGTTGCAGATGAGAGATGTCCACAATTTTATTGATGACATATATTGGCCACTGACAGCTGGGGAGAGAGACACATGGAAGCACTCAGGATGCTTTTTGAGCGTCTGCGACAGGTACAGCTGGCGGCCCGTCCCACTAAGTGTCGGATAGGGGAGACTGAAATTGCCTTTTTAGGTCACGTCGTGGGACAAGGATTCATGTCTCCTGAAAGCGACAAAGTTCAAAGGATTGAAGAGGCCAAACCACCAAAGACCAAGAGGGAATTACGCTCGTTCCTTGGTCTCGTGGCTACTACTACCGCAAATTCATTCCCATTTCGCTGAAGTGGCAAAAACCCCTGACAGACAAAACTGGAGCTCGAAAGCCAGAAACGCTGATGTGGGGGGGAGATGCAGACGTAGCTGCATTCGAGAAACTCAAGGGAGCGATTCCAACAACCCGTCCTCCAGTTGGCGAACCCTGAGAAGCCATTTGTACTCAGAACAGACGCGTCCAGCACTGGGTTGGGGGCAGTACTCTTGCAGGATCAAGGGAAAGGATTGTTACCCATCGCCTTCGCAAGTAAGAAACTAGTGGGAGCGGAAAAGAATTACCACACTATTGAGCAAGAGTGCCTTGCAGTGGTATGGGCCACACGCCGATTCTACCCTTACTTGTACGGGCGGGAGTTTGTTCTCCAGACGGATCACCATCCCCTTGCCTATCTGCATCGCATTCGGCCTGTCAGCCGACGCCTTATGGGATGGGCAATTGAACTGCAGAGTCTTGCCTTCTCTTTTCAACATATCCCTGGACGCTGCAATGTGGAAGCTGACTACCTGAGTCGAATGTCTTAAGTCCAATGGAGTATGACCAGTGTTGTAAAAAGGGAAGTGACTGTGTATAACCCCTTTTAAAAAAGGGTGTGTAGAGTTGTGCGATAAAAGTAGCAGCTTGTGTGCACCATTCAAGGATTTTTCTGATATGTGAAGGTGGATAATTGGTTTTATTATGCACGGTCGTATATTTAGACCAGTTCCATTCGGGGCTGCATCAAGCTGTGCCTCATTGGCACAAGCTTTTTTGGTTGGGGGGTATTGTCACGGGCGGACCAGTGTTTGAACTTATATGTTTTAATGGGCTGTTCGTCACAGAGGTTGACAGCAGCTTGCACATAGTATGTGGAGTGCAGAGGAGGGGGGTTGCTCCTCTGTCACATTCAGTTGTGCCGCCCGTGTGGATCATGCATCCCCTCAGTAAACCCTCACATAGGTGTAGTGTGAGAGGGAAGAGTTAGACCTGGATGAAGGGGGTGTGTGTGTGTGTGTGTGTGTGTGCTGTCATTTTAATAACTGTGCAGGGAAGTGTCTTGCACGTGTTTCTGTGAGTAAAGTGTTGTTAATGCTTAGCGTGGTTGAATGTGTGTATGTGTTTTATGTAGGGTGGAGGGAGAACCTTCTTCGCTATGCCAGTGTTTCGGCGGCGCTCTCATTTTTTTTGCTTTTGCTTTCCGGTAAGAGGCCACGTCCTCCGTTGGTAGCCATATTTTTTTCCACTTCGTCGTGGAGAGTTGCGGAACCGGGCCGGAACCCTTCGCTGGGCGGAAGGCAGTCCGCTGAACTTGGGAAGGATCTCAATCCTTGGGGCTACACAACATTCTTCCGAGTCGTCCCAGACTCTCACTTCCTTCGTTGGGGGTGGCGCATCTACTGGTGGGGCTTTGGGCTCTTCGCTGAGTGAAGCTTGCCAGTAGCTCTCTCTTTTGTCTTCACCCGCCGTTCTGGTAAATATATATATGTATAAATATGGTGTGTTGTATTCTCGTTGGGTTGGAGAGCTTGTACGCCAAAATGGGATTGGTATTTATTCGGTCAATACGTATTTAAGTGGCATTGAGGTCATTTATTTTAAGTTGGATGTTTAGTAATGGCTCTGTTTGGGGAGCTACTTGTAGACTTGACATATGTATCTAGTTCTGTCTTGAAGTCGGTCATATTTGGATAAATGTTGGAGTCGGGATATTCCGGAAGCGATACTTCAAGGATTGATTGAAGCAAATTGTTTATTTTATTTTATTTTTTTTTTTTTAAAAACATCAAGTCGGGTCCGGAACGGAACGAGTTGCCGCCGACTAACATTCAGTCGACTAGCGGAGATTTCCGATGTGGCGCTCCCGCCATAGGTCCCGCTCCCTGTCTTGTTTGTTTGTCTCTGTCATTTTTTTTTTTTTTAGTTTTTTTATGCAAGTATGTTGTAAATAATATGGAAGAATGAATGAGTTTTATGAATTTCATCTGGCATTAATTCAAAATGTAATGTGAACTTCCAAGAGTTTATTGTATTGTAATTTGTAATGTGAATGAGACGAAATTTAGAATTGTGGTAAAGGAAAACAATGAAATGAGGAAAAACAACAAGATTGAAGAATAGATGAAACCAAAAGAAAACAAATTGTAAAAGTTTTGTTTTCCTTTGAATTCTTTAAATTGTACGCACACGGTCCACACATGCCCTGCATTCACACACATAATCCACAAATATCATCATGATTATGCGGTGAGGGACTGACATCCGCCGTAGGGCGTTTCCTTTTCGTTTCTTGGGAGACAGGTCACAGTTTGCTGACGTTGGGCGACCTGGAGGATGGTCCCAGAGTGGGGGATACCGGAGCCGAGCCAGAGGAGTGCTGGAGGAGTCTGGCGCAAGGAGGAATCTTCTAGACGCCAGTGAAGAGAACAGCCAGTCTTGCTCCAGAGATCCAGTCAGCGGGACAGTCGTCGTCGTCAACTCAGTTATGTGGCAAGTGTGTGTGTGGTGTATGGGCTGTGGGATTTGTGTGCGTGCGCTAGTGTGATCTAATGTATATTGTTATGCCCTGTTTTTGTTGTATTAGTTTTTTTTCTCCCCCTTCCTCTTCTATTTGTTGGGGGTAGCTTTAGTTGGTGATAGGTTGGGTGGCAGTGGGATCCGGGTGGTGGTGGTGTTTTTTTTTTAGGGCTCCCCTCTATCGGGTTATTTTGTCCCTTAGCGATAGTTAGCTCCTGATAGGATCTGCACTCTCTTTTTGTTTTTTTTTCCTTTGAAGTTATTCTTTTTCCTGTCTTTCCTCCCTCTTCTTAGAACAGCTGTCAGTTCTTTCAATCTCACTTCCAGCCATCGACTTCCTCCGGAACCCCGTGGTGAAGAAATGGAGAGAACACACACACACACACACACACACACACACACACACACGCGCAAATACAAACACAAGAAGAGAGAGAGAGAGAGAGAGAGAGAGAGAGAGAGAGAGAGAGAAATTGAGAAGGAGAGATAACAGCTGTCAGTTCTTTCAATCCCACTTCCAGCTATCGACTTCCTCCGGAACCCCGTGGTGAAGAAATGGAGAACCCCACATCAGAGAGGGTGACCACCAACGGCTGTGTGGGAGTGGTCCGAACTGTGAGACAGACGCCACAGCTGCGCCACTCGGCCAGCGCGGTTACATTAGTCATACACGCTTCCGGTCTCCTCAGCCGTCATAACAACGAACAGGACGAAGCCAATGGAGTTCTCGCCCTTAGTACCCACTGCACTCCCTTGGAGTTGTCAACTCATGTCTAACACCATCCATCCAAATATAATCTCCAAAACTATTTTTGCAAACTGTTCATGTACCTTTCATAGTTGTTTGCAAAAAGCAATCTTTCTTTCTTTCTTTCTTTCTTTCTTTCTGCGTACGCAGGCTGATACTCCTGCGGACACTGCTATACAGGCAGTGGAGTTTTGTGTGTATGACCGTTTTTTCAAACCCGCCATCAAGGCAGCCACACTCCATCTTCGGGGAAAAAAGGAATCTGAATAAATGCATTTTCGCTGTAGGAGGAAATGCGCTCGTTTGTGAGATTCTAGATGATGCGACTTATTAACAAATTTCTGGCAGTGCCTTAGTTTAAGGCTGAAGCGAATCCATCACCATTCAAAAGGTATCTTTCATCACCTCTGTCAGCAAATTGATTTGGAGTCGTAGGGGGACAGGCTAAGAAGCGTTTTGCATGAACGGAAGTGAACATATTCCATTAAACGAAACTTTAAAGGTTAAAAAGTTCCCATAGCTTCATGGCCGAAGGGGAAGTAAGCTGTTAGAAAATCACTACGTCTACGACACGGCATGACAGTAGGTTGAACCATCCCTCTTCATCGCCCGCCTTAACTGTCTCTGAACTAAATCAGGTACCCGTTTATTACTGGGTGGATTGAAAGGGTTTGTTTCTCTCTTTTTGTTCGGCGGAACAGTAAATCTTCTTTTAAGTTTGTTTAAATTTCCGGCTGCAGTCACTTTACGTTGAAATCCGCAGACCGTTTCCCAGAGAAGGGAGGGTATTATATAAGAATGAGAAGGGGATGGAGGATGGGAGGTGGGGTCGAAGGGATGGAGTAACGACGGAAGAAAGCGTTGAAATCTGAACTGCATGAAATCCTGCCCTTGCAGCTCAGTGGAATGAATCATCGTGCCCTCGTCTCACCAACAGAACCATTCGTTGGGCGTGTCTGACAGGGTGGGTTTTCGCCGCCTTGATGATACTCATCAGTGGAATTCACGGCATCTGGGCTTTACCACCAATGTTTCTGTAATACTGTCATCCCGCGGCCGTTCTCTCTCTCTCTCTCTCTCTCTCTCTCTCTCTCTCTCTCTCTCTCTCTCTCTCTCTCTCTCTCCCTAATCAAGTGAAGTTAAAGCTAGTCACGTTTAGTATCTTATCGGGGCAACAGCCGGATGAAAAGAAAAAGCTTGTGTTTGCTTACATGTTGCCCTTGGAAATGAAAATTATCAATAAATCAAAGGTTATCAATCTATCTATCTGTCTGTGTGTCTGTCTGTCTCTATGTCGTATATATCTATGTATATATATATATATATATATATATATAATATATATATATGTGTGTGTGTGTGTGTGTGTGTGTGTGTGTGTGTGTGTGTGTGTGTGTCGCGCGCGCGCGCGCGCGCGAGGGACATATTTTTGCACAACTTCTGAGAGGCGAGGATTTGCAGAAGCTGATCCCTCAAACATGGGATGGGACCTATCTGAGATCGAATTTCATGTTGATGCTCACAAGTATAGGCAACCATCAGCGAGGGAGTTAACCCAAATACAGCTTCGCCTAATGGATGGGATCACAATGTGGAGTAACGTGTCTGGTGGTTTGGAATGTCAGTTAGAGGCCTGGAGACTGTAGTCACTCGACAGGTCCAGACATTTGACTCTGGCTAGTCTGGGACAAGTGCTTTAGAAGACTAATTCAAGGCCTAGGAGACAGCCCTGGGACGCTGTCAGTGACGCTGTAATTAGTGTTGTCTTTGCTGACGAGGGCTTAGGCCTATATTATTTGACCACGGCTGGTCTGGACAGAGTCGTTTAGAAGACTAATTAGAGGCTAGGAAGGCAGCCCTGGGATTCGGTGATGCCGTAATTGGTGTTTTCTTTGCTGAGGAGGGCTTGAGCCTTTTGAGGGGTAGATTTTCACGGGCGGAAGTCGTTGGCGACGAAGCTGACACATGCCGGAATTCGCTTCGGAGACTGGGTCTAAAGGGTCTGTAATGATGTCCCCCTGTGTGCCCACCCAGAACCCGCTACTTACATGCTGTACCACCTCCTCGTTAGTCGGGCCCTCTGGTTTAGAATGTCAGTGAGAGGTCTGGAGACAATTATGGCTGCCCGGTAAAGCCGGATCTGAGTTATTTGGATTAGACGCTTCTAATGGCTCCGCAGCGACTCAGGGTGTGGCGAGGCCACAAAGAGGGTGTCCGGCAAGACCGCCTTGAAAAAGACTGGGAGGCCTATATAATCCCAACGTTCTGGCTGTAAGACCCCCTGTACTCTGGCTTCACAGCCGGGGGGGCGGGGAGGGGGGGGGGGCTACTAGTAAGGGTATCTTACCCGAGCTGGCCAAATTGGATCGTGTGGATCCATATCAATTGTTCCAGGAAAGGAACTGATGAAAAGGAACGGAAAAGTGATTGCCACAAGAGAGTAGACGACCAACGATAGCAAACCACCATGGGGGCCAACAGCACCAAAGCTACACAGACTAAAGTCTGAAGAAACCTTGTCCGTAAGGGCCTCAGGCCGATAGGACGTAAATCTCACCCTCAACGCCAACGCTGTAAGGCCATTTCTTTACTGGGCCGAGTGCGGTGGACGATGATTTCGTTGTTCAATCATTTGTGAATTTAAAGGGCTGAAAAGCAACAGCTGCGCCGTACTGGGCCTCAAGCTATACATACATATCCATACTGCTCATGTTTCACCCGTTAGGTGAAAACACGAGTAGTGTGTATATGTAGGGCTTGAGGCCCCATTTGGGCTTCTTTATTCTTGGTAAACTTCCGCAGCAACTCCGCAGCACTGTAATCAACGAACTCAATTATGAGTGGTTTTAGTTAGGTTAATTAGTACTTATAATTAATTTGATAACAGGTGTTATAGTGGTTTAATGTAGGTCTTATTACGGTTTAATTGTAGGTATTTATTGTTAAATAATGAATTACTTACATCATTACAAATTTATGGTTTAGTTATAGCGTAGGTATAGCTTAAGTCTAGATACGCAGGTATGAGTTGAGTGACCTGTCTCCCCCTTTCTTCTCCCTCTCTCTCCCTTCCCCCTCCCTCCCTCTTCTCAAGGATGACATCCCCCACCCACTGTCCCTCCCTCCCTCTTTATTCCTGTCTGCATCATGTCTCTCCCCCCCCCCCCCCCCCCCCCCCCCCCCTCGTCAGGGCGAATGGTGTTCTCTGCTATTTCCTTCCTCTCCCTTCGCTGACGAATTGCTTTCACTGCTACTTTGGGCGACACAAAAGAGACCCTAATGGGAATAGTAAACAAGTGGGGTAGTCTTTGCTCCCATAAGGAAACCTAACACATAGTAACTTTATTGTTACATACAGCCAGCCGTGTCTCCCTGATGAGTTTCCGACCAGCGGACGAAAGGCCTCGGAGCAGGCAATACAAATATATCTGCCTTTAAAAGGGATTGTGATGGTTCCCTATGCGGCCAGTGAAGAGTTTTCATATTTTATTAATTTCGTGTTCCCAGTTTTTACATCTTCAACCTCCTGCCCCCCCCCCCCCCCCCCTTCCCTCCTTAAATTCAAAGTTTTGCCAAGTCATTACTATGAAGACATTTAGTTGTTGGCCTGCGCTTGTTTTTCCCCCACTATTAGATTGTTCGTCTTGTATTTGTCTGACTTTATTCAAGTCTAAAGGCTGTGCCAGTCTTGAATAAAAGTTACTATGTGTTAGGTTTCCTTATGGGAGCAAAGACTACCCCACTTGTTTTACTGTTTATTGTTTACTGTTCCCTGCCTCATTTCATTTCTAATGGGAATAGTCAACTAGATGACTGGTCTCAGCGACTTTCTGTTGCGGGGGAAGGCAGGCCGGCACACACCAATGATTTTGCTGTGGGAAGTGGACTTTGTGCGACCTTGCAAAGCGTCATGTATTAATTAAGAAAGCTGCCACGCGCCATAGCTTCGTGAGGCCTTTGTGTCGAAAGAGTACTAAAGACAGATCAGTTCGCGACGGGCCACGCGCCGCATTCAGAAAGTTTATTCAGTTTATTCAGTTGACGACCGACCTTGAGCGGCACGCGCCACATTCGAACAGTTGATTCGCCCTTCCGGTACACACACACACACACACACACACACAAAGAAGTTTGCTTCGCGCCAGGTCTGAGCAGTGTGTTTTTTTTTTCTCTCTCTCTCTCTCCGTCTCTGTCTATCTCTCTCTCTCTGTCTGTCTGTCTGTCTCTCTCTCTCTCTCGCTCTCTGTCTCTCTCTTCTGTAGCATGTCCTGTGTTCATACGGGCCTGGGACCCGTTCCCATCGAAAAGAGTTGGAAGCCACATTAGGGGCTAGGTATTGAAAGCACTGCAGCATACAAAATATAAACATATTTACAGAACATCACAGCACTGCAGCATACAAAATATAAACATATTTACAGAACATGCACAGCACTGCAATATACAATCATATAAACATATTTACAGAATATCACAGCACTGAAAAAGAAACAGCTCAGATCACAAAGATGCTATCACAGAAAGATCTATCACAGTGAAGACAGCAGAACGTTATACAGGTGTTGGCCCAGTAGAAATGCCGTCGGCACACACCACACGTTTGATATAGAGGAAAGAAAGGGATTTTCTCTGTTGTGAATAGGTAAACATGACTTTATCGTCTGTGCAAAAGCCTTGATGCACGCCCCCTTCACTTTGTGCCTCTAATACTTGTTTGTAGGTGTCTTTGTTAAGTATGTTTTGAGGCTTGTTGAGGTCTTGTGAACTGAACTTGTTCCCTCCCTCCCCAAAGCAGCGATATGTTTTTGAACAGAACCCTGTAGATCCCTCACCTGTGCACTCTGTTTTGAAAAAGCCTGGTGAGCGTTGTTGTACTGTTTGCGTGATGCAGTCTAAAACAAGGATGCTGTCCCATAGTTCCTTTTTTTCTTTTTGTGTGGGGACCAGACGGCCACAATTGGTACTGGTGGGGTATCGATAATGATGAATGTGAATTTTCACTCGACCTCCTCGAGTCTTTATATAGACAAAATGTTTCTCCCGTGTGGGTACAGTATGGTAGGCTGCTGGCGTTTCATCAGTGCTCCTGCTTTGTTTATAAACGAAAAGATCTTATATATATGTACACACACACAGTCAACTGACTTAAACCCAGGTTTCAAACTGTCCAATAGAAAACCACCTTTCAGTAAAATGGGTCATCAGTATATTCTTTTTGTTTCTTTGTGCGTTCACAGCTGATACTCCTGCGGACACTGCCTGTATAGACAGGCAGTGGAGTTTTGTGTGTATGACCATTTTTTTATCCCGCCATTAAGGCAGCCATACTCCATCTTCGGGAAAGGTGCATGCTATGTGTAACGTGTCATCCATACCAAATCACATTCACTCCGTTGACCAGGTACCGCCCATGATGCATAATATCCACATAAAGTCGCCCCATCATGTCCAGTTCTCTGCTCTGTGATGCCAACTGTCGACGCGTCCTTAGGCCTTTGTTTTCATCTCCCTGTGTATCTTCAAAGTGGTTGCTGCTGCTGTCTCTGTAGAAAATTGCAGATGTGAGATGACTGGTTGCCCTGTGTATCTTCAAAGTGGTTGCTGCTGTCTCTGTAGAAAATAGCAGATGTGAGATGACTGGTCGCCCTGTGTATCTTCAAAGTGGTTGCTGCTGTCTCTGTAGAAAATAGCAGATGTGAGATGACTGGTCGCCCTGTGTATCTTCAAAGTGGTTGCTGCTGTCTCTGTACAAAAGAGCAGTTGTGAGATGACTGATCGCCCTATGTATCTTCAAAGTGATTGCTGCTGTCTCTGTAGAAAATAGCAGATGTGAGATGACTGGTCGCCCTGTGTATCTTCAAAGTGGTTGCTGCTGTCTCTGTAGAAAATAGCAGATGTGAGATGACTGGTTCGCCCTGTGTATCTTCAAAGTGGTTGCTGCTGTCTCTGCACAAAACAGCAGTTATGAGATGACTGACCTTGGCTTCTCTGCCACAGTTGAGTGTGGCTTCCAGGCAAGCTGGGTAGGGGTAGCTCTTTTCACGGAAGGTGATCAGAGTATCATTCAATGAAACATGCACCTGTGAGAACAAGCTGTGTAGCCAGTAGTTGACGGGGGCTACACCTGCAGGAGAGCACCAGGTCTGCTCCTCGTGCATCGGTAACCCTGGGCTCACACATGTAGAAGGGTGTTGCTCAAGTCCACGTATTCTGTGGTTGCCCCACTGATGTGAGGCAATAGGTGCAGATGGTGACAAAGAGGCGAATGGATGGAACTCCCCAAAGGCGCCGTCTTCCGCGGCGGTTTGTGAGGGAGGGACCGAAAACAAATCCACTCCAGTATGTACACCTCCACAAGACTTGGGCTGAAGAAGGACCATGGTTTAGCCAAAAAAAGTCTGCTGGCAGACGTAGCTTCCTGTCGGTCTTCTGTCGGTTCCTCCATGGGGGTGGAAGATTTTATACGCTGTCTGACGGGTTGGCCTGATGGGGCTACCCTCCCAGGCACGTGACCCACAGCTTGATCAAACAACCGCTTTCCTGCTGCTCGGCTGTTCGTCCTGATAGTACATCCTGAGCGACTGCATTCCTGTCCGTGCTCCTTTCAGAAGAGCTTTTACCGTCACTTTATAGAAGAAGGATCAAGCTTCGATCAGTGCCTCCGAGGAAGACCTGCTAGTCCTCTGCCTCGAATATTTCTTCCTCCAGTGAAGACAGCAAACCATGACCTGCTTGAGCGCAGTGATAATCCTCATGCCTCTCTCTCCGGCCATCGCCTAATTATCAACTTTTCTTTCAAGCTAGCAGAATGTCAAAGTATGGCACCAGCGATTAATTAAGGCCTAAAAAGGCTGTGCCATCCCTCCCCCTACCTGTCTCTCTCCAATCTCTCTACTTCTACCTTTCTTGGTTCCACCCCCCCCCCCCCCCCCCCCCCCCCCCCCACTCTTTCACCCCCACCCCCACACTCCTCTTCTTAGAAGTTTTATTCCAGACACAGAACAGTCCTAGTCACACATAATCAAATGTAAAGTGCCCCGTTAGTGAATTTGGGCAGTTTTCGCAACCGGACCTTGGAAAAGCTGAACTGACTGGAGAGCATTGCCACTCGGTAAAGGAGCTAAGGCTCTGTCGCTACCCTCCCCATCGGTCCCCATCCCTCCCCCCCCCCCCCCCCCCCCCCCCTCCTTTCCCCTTCCCTTTGATCAATAATTTTACGGCCTCTGGAGACCTCTGACAAATACTGGTTTTCCACTTCCTCAGCGAGAGATGTGTGTGTGTGTGTGTGTGTGTGTGTGTGTGTGTGTGTGTGTGGTGTGTGTGTGTGTGTGTGTGTGTGTGTGTGTGTGTGTGTGTGTGTGCTTGCATGTGTGTGTGTTTGTGCACTCCAGGACAAATTGCACGTGCGCCGTCACGCGCACACGTGTGTATGACTGAGTGGGTGAGTGAGTGAGTGAGTGAGTGGGTGAATGAATGTGTGTGTGTGTGTGTGTGTGTGTGTGTGTGTGTGTGTGTGTGTGTGTGTGTGTGTGTGCGTGCGCGCGCGCGCGCGCGCGCGCATGTGTGTGTGCATGTGTGTGTGTGTGTGTGTGTGTGTGTGTGTGTGTGTGTGCGCGCGCGCGCGCGCGCGTGTGCGCTCTCCTGCTCGTACGTATATGTGTGTGTGTGTGTGATGTGCGCACGCGCGCGCGCGCGCTCCTGCGTATGTGTGTGTGTGTGTGTGTGTGTGTGTGTGTGTGTGTGTGTGTGCGCGCGCGCGCGCGCGCGTATGCGTGTGCGCATGCATGCATGTACGCTCATGCATACGTATATGTGTGTGTGTTGTGTGTGTGTGTGTGTGTGAGAGAGAGAGAGAGAGAGAGAGAGAGAGAGAGAGAGAGAGAGAGAGAGAGAGAGAGAGAGAGAGAGAGAGAGAGAGAGAAAGAGAGAGAGAGGAGGGGGGAGTATAAGAAAGCTAGATGGGCAAACAGAGCCGCAAAATAGCCGGCGAGAGTGTACTCAGGACAGCATGTTCGGTACCGCTGCCTGTTCTCCAGACTGCAACAACAAAAAAGTTGACTCGTTATGAATTGTAAGCCGATATAAAATGTGTGTAGACTTTCTAGACAGATGAATGGGCCACAAAATAAAAAACAAAAACAAAGATCAAACAAGAAAAAAAAAACAAAGAAAAAATATACAGTGGATGCCAATCAAGAAAGTTTTTTTTTTTTTTTTGAGTGAGTCAAAGACAGTTACACAAATGTGGAAATTTCTGGCACCTACTCCCCAGAAAGTTGGAGACAATTTATACTGAACGAGCTGCGGTACACATACGCACCCCCCCCCTTTCCCCCTCTCCCCATGCCTTCTCGGCTCTCCCGGTCAGTACGACTGGTGACAAATGACAAACTAACTGCCCCTGTCATTTTTCATGTCTGGCATGGCGACGCAATCTTTCTCCCTCCCTTTGAAAGCCTGACACAGGGTTCAACATGGCTGAAATGATATCCTTATCATTCATCACGGCTGATTAGAGATAGGACACTGATATATGATTCTCATCATGGCTCTCACAGTATATCTGACATTGGACACACGGCTGACTTGACATCAGAGACTGCCGTGAATTCACCGTGGTTGATGTGGCGTTTTTATCAACCACCACACGTAGACCAGTCATCAGAGACTGGTATGTCATTCATCCCCGGCCGACGGGGAATTTCTATCATTCATCCCGGCTGATAGAGCATGTTCTATTTTTCATGATGACTGCCAGAAGATTGCCATCATATCTCACAGCTGACAGGGTATGTACGATGTTCACAGAGTATTTCTATCATTCATCACGACTGACAGGGTAAGTCTGTTAGTCATTGTGGCTGACAAGTTATTTCCATCATTCATCACGGCTGACAAGTTACTTCTATCATTCATCACGGCTGATAGGGTATCTTCGCAATTCATCATGGCTGACAGGTTATTTCCATCATTCATCATGGCTGACAGGTTATTTCCATCATTCTTCACGGCTGACGAGTTACTTCTATCATTCATTACGGCTGACAGGGAAATTCTGTTCTTCATCACGGTTGACAGGGTATCTTCGTAATTCATCACAGCTGACAGGGTATCTTCGTAATTCATCACAGCTGACAGGGTATCCTTGCAATTCATCACGGCCGAAGGTTTATTTCTATTTTTAATCACAACTGACAGGGAAATTCTGTTTTTTCATCACGGCTGACAGGGTATTTCTATCATTCATCACGTTGACAGGGTATCTTCGCAATTCATCACGTTGACAGGGTAACTTCGCAATTCATCACGGCTGACAGGGTAACTTCGCAATTCATCACGGCTGACAGGGTAACTTCGCAATTCATCACGGCTCACAGAGTGTCTTCGCAATTCATCACGGCTGACAGGGTAACTTCGCAATTCATCACGGCTCACAGGGTGTGTCTTCGCAATTCATCACGGCTGACAGGGTAACTTTCGCAATTCATCACGGCTCACAGGGTGTCTTCGCAATTCATCACGGCTCACATGTGTCTTCGCAATTCATCACCCTTGCATGCTACCTTTGCGATTTGATACTGTTGGGGCAGAACCTACACAAATCATTACGGTTGATAAAACACTGTTTGTTTGATTTTTTTTTGTTTTCAACCACAGCCTCATTTTCTTGATCAAAGTGGACAAAATTAGGTGCCTTCATCATTCCAGACAGTAAACAAAGCATTTAGACTTGTCTCCCACGACTGCCTGGTGTGTGATTCAGCATGGCGATTGCTTACTGTCTGTGCCATGCTTGACAAGATATCAAATGTTTGCACCTCCCCCCCCCCCCCTCTCTCTCTCTCCCGCCTCCATCCCAGAAAGGGGGGCGGGGAGGGGGGAGGGGGGAGGGAACGCCCAAGCACGTTCGGTGACAAAGCGATGGTTGTCGTCAGTAGCGGGCAGAGCAGGTTGTGTGCTGCAGATGTTGTCTCGGGATAGGCACCACTGAACACTACCCAGATATCTCGGCAGTAGCGCCGTGTGTCCTCCGCTGTGTTGTCAGATGACTGCCGGTGCAGGGTCTGCGATAAGATGAACTTGGGTGTGGCTGTGTATAGGGTGGCCGAAATGACGTGATGTGTCTGATGACGCACAGAAATTAAGACAGCAAAAACCAAAAAACAAAAAAAAAAAAAAAATAAACAAATAAAAAAAAAAAAAAAATAAGAAGAAGAAGATGAAAAGAAGAATATGAAAGGGAGTTTGTACCCATCAGATTTGATTTTGTGAATCATCACAGCTGAGAAAAACTATCTTCGTCTGTGACGGTTGTTAAGACATCAAACAACGTTTACACCATCTTGTGAAACATCACAGTTAACAAACAAAGCACCGTCGCAATTGTTGTTATTCATCGAGCATGACAAGAAGTCGGTTTTCTATTTCATCAATATCCTTTATGTAATACATTATGCTTGGCAAAGTTCTTCTCTCCTAAGCCACGTTTGACAAAGTGCCAGAGTCTGGTATGCTATCTGGGCAAAACTGTGCTTTATAGCACGCGCGCGCGCGCGCGCGCGCGCACACACACACACACACACACACACACACACACACACACACACACACACACAGAGAGAGAGAGAGAGAGAGAGAGAGAGAGAGAGAGAGAGTGAGTGAGAGTCTTCACTTTTTTCATTCTAACATGTCTTACTTTCAGACAGGCTTATATAAGTAGAATTATGGTGACCGTAAACAAAATCCAAGAAACACACTGTCAAATGATTTCAAGGACTACAATTACATACAGACTGTTTTTTTTACGTTATCTAAGTGGAAATGGTGTAGCTGTAACGTAAAATCCAATAATTGTGGCGTCATTCGAAGTAGTGTCATGCCGTCCCATAATTGTCACTGACTATACACACATGTAAAATGTCACAAAATTAATATTTGCAGACTTCCGACTTCAAGTCATTTTAAAGATGAAAAAGGAGAACGTATTATAGATGCTATTCCTTTTCTAGTTCTGTCGTTCTAGTGTTGTGTAACTAATGCCTTTTTACTTGCTTTTCGGCCTGTGTGTTTACCAACAACACAGGATTTTTTGAATATGCAAAAAAAAAAAAAAAAAAAAAAAAAAAAAGCAGCTGTTGTAAGATGATTTTGCGTCATGTGATCGACCATCCATGGATGTCAGGGTCAAGTTAAAAGTGTATGGGGAGAGAATATTAACGTAAAACATACGGGGTCGGAGGGGGGGGGGGGGGGGGGGGGGGGGGGGGGGGGGGGGAAGCAGTTGGGGCGGTAGAGGTCAGGTGGGAAGAAGCGAGCGAGGGGGGGATGGCTGGGAGAGGAGGATTTAAAATGAAATGCTGCCTCTGGATTCATCTAATTTGTAGTCAAAATAAATGCATGTGTAAATTCTACCTGCCTGTTTACTGGAAGAAAGTGATATCATATTTTGCCTCATCCTATCCTCTGTCTGGTATGTTTCTGAACGTGTATGAAGAAGTTCTCTGATATCTCACCCGACCCTATCAACCTCGCACTAGCTCACTTTCAGCCTAATATATCATAGTGACTGATTCTCTCTCTCTCTCTCTCTCTCTCTCTCTCTCTCTCTCTCTCTCTCTCTCTCTCTCTCTCTCTCTCTCTCTCTCTCTCTCAACGATAACGGTACATAGAATTATTAGCCATTACGATACGGTGGTTGATTTATTAACATCCCACAATTACCCGAGTAAGATCCCCAAAATCCCCTAACACATCAGAGCACAATTTCCCTTTGTGTGATAGTTCTACGACCTCAGAAGCATCGACCAATCACAGACGTCAGGGTCGAATTAAAAGAGAAGGAGAAAAGTGAAAATCAACATAAGGAATAGGGACTGGAGGTGAAAGGCAGTGGGTGGGAAAAGGCAAAGGAGGGGGATTGGTAGGGGAGGGGCATTTAAAATACAACATTGCCAAGATCATCACAATTTGTACGACATCACCGTCATGAATCTCGATTGAACGGTTGACCTGGCATAAGGAATTTAAACTTCATGGCATGTGATTTATTACAGGTGACAGATCGAAGTGCCACATGCCATTTGTCACGGTTGACAAGTTTCAGGACATGACCCTGATCAATTCCAGTATACTGTTCATCGCTTATGACCAATTCAGTGTCTCTGTGGTCACTTTACAATGCTGACAAGGCACCAAGATTGTTTCGCTGTGAGAATCGGGTACAAGATTTGCCACAGCTAAAACGTTACCTCTGTAAACTATCACAGCTGACAAGACATCAAAACGTCTCACTTTAGTATTTGTCATCACACATCATGGCTGATAGGACACAATAACGTTTTCCTTGGTATGCCTGTCTTGATCCGTTAAGGCTAATTAGGCATTGTAACGTTTCTTTGTATGCTTGTCATGACCTGCCACGGTTGACAAAGCAAAATAACGTTTCTTTGTATGACAGTGATAATCTGTCATGGTTGACAAGGCAAAATAACGTTCCTTTGTATGCCAGTCATAATCTGTCATGGTTGACAAGGCAAAATAACGTTCCTTTGTATGCCAGTCATAATCTGTCATGGTTGACAAGGCAAAAAAACGTTTCTTTGTATGCCAGTCATAACCAGTCTCGGTTGATAAAGCATAATGACATTTTTTTTTCGTATGCCCGTTGTGGCCTGGTCATAGTTGACAAGACATAATAACGTTTCTTTGTATACCAGTCATAATCTGTCATCGTTGACAAGAAAATATGACATTTAACTTTTACAGTTATTCATTTTTCCTCGACTTTTCATACTAGTTAAGAATATTTACGTATCATTAATTTATGTATGCCATGCCTGGATTTGCTTGTTATATATGCGTGAAAATCTCTGCACACTGTCTTTTCTCTGCACACATGTAAGCTCTCATACTACCTGAATAAAATGTATGGGAAAAAAAAAAGAAAAAAGAAATGACATTTCTTTTTTTATGCCAGATGTGCCCCATCACAGGTGACAAGGCATAAAATCGTCTTTGTAGGCCAGCCGTGACCCGTCACAACTGACAAATCAAAAAATGTTTCTTTGTATGCCAACCGCTGCCTGTCACGGTTGACAAGGCACAATGTCGTGTCTTCGCATGCCAGTCGCGACCTGTCACGGCTCACAAGGCTCAATGCTTTCACAAGACAAGGTGGTGGTGATCCATTATGGTTGACAAGACACCGGAACGTCTCCCTTAGGTGTGGCGGTGCTGAGTCGTCATGCTTCACAGGGACACCAAATTTGTTTTCTCTTCGTCATGGTCACGAATTATCATGGTTCACAAGACACCATAACGTTTTGCTTAGGTATGCCAGTCACGAGTTGTAAAGCCCGACAACACATTTTTTTTTTTTATTTAGGCATGCCATTTATGATTCGTTATGGTTGACCAGACACCATACTGTTTCCCTAGCTATGCTGGTGGGTAAGAGTCGTCATGCTTGACGAGATATGTTTTCCTTTGGTATGCTGGTGTGTGAGTCGTCATGCTTGACAAGATATGTTTTCCTTTGCTATGCTGGTAGGTGAGTCGTCATGCTTGACTAGATATGTTTCCCTTTGGTGTGCTGGTCTGATCCATTGTGGTTGACAAAACACCATAATGTTTTTCTGATGTACATTGGTCATGAATTGTTATGCTTAATAATACCCCACCATGTTTTCCTGATGTATGTTGGTCGTGAATTGTTATGTTTGACAATACACCAATACGTTTTCCTGTTGTGTGTTGGTCGTGAATTGTTATGCTTGGCAATACACTTTCTGTTTTCCTGATGTATGTCAGTCGTGAGTTGTTATGCTTGACGATACACCATGATGTTTTGCTGAGGTATGCCGGTCGTGAGTCATCATGCTTGGCAACACACCTTAATGTTCCTTAGGTATGTTGGTCGTGAGTTGACATGCTTGGCAAGGCATGGTTTCCTTAGGCATGCTGGTTGAGATCCGTTATGGCTGACGAGACACCATAACGTTGTCCTTAGGCATTCCAGGCATGAGTTGTCATGCTTGATTTATCAACGTTTTCCTTATCAGTGGGATAATCGTGATTCGTCGCGGTTGATAAGACATCATAGCGTTTTCCTCACAAATGTCAGTCATGATTCGTCACGGCTGACGAGGCATCCAAAGTTTAAAGAGTTTTCATCAATCGTACTATTCTTCTTCACGGTTTGACATATGAAGCAGCTCCACGTTTTTGTTAGCATCAGGTTGAGCACAGTGTATGGGGAAAAAAAGCAACAAAGGGTCCGTGCATGGTTGACAGACACCATACTGTTGTCCCTCATTAGTATGGTGGGTAAGAGGTCGTCATGCTTGACGAGATATGTTTTCCTTTGGTATGCTGGTGTGTGAGTTGTCATTCTTGACAAGATATGTTTCCCTTTGCCTGGGCTGATACATTGAGGTGACACTGCCCGTAGAGTTTTCTCGAAGGCAGTGGAGTGCTGGTTTTTTGTGTACAAAACACCATAATTTTTTGATTACATTGGTCGCCATTATGGCAAGCCATACCCACCCATCTTCCTGATGGAGGGTGGTCATGCCATGTGTAACGTTGTCATTTATATCAACTGCTGTCAAACCGTTCTTCTCTCTTTTCGAAAGTTTAATGATGGGATTTTACGTGTGTGCAAGTTGGTTGTGCTTGCGTTCACACACACGGAAATGTTTCGTGTTTGGAAATTGCTGGTGACATACCCTTACTGACCTCCTTCGAAGTCTGCCTTCACTGTATGGGGAATGGGTCGGCAACGTTTTCGTTAACTCCGAGGGAAAAATTCCCCTGTACCGAAATTCGACACACCCAAAACCCCAGGATCACGAGTCCGGCGCTCTACCAACTGAGCTTATCCGGCCCCTTTGTCCTCATTCAAGTCTGGTGAATGATGCTTCATAGCGTTTGTCCTGCATTCGGCACGACTCGGACTGACGAGGCACCAAGACATTTCCTTCATCAGAATCTGGTGGAAGCGCTTCACATCACCGTTCACAGGTCTCACCACCAATCCGTGTGTACTGTATGATTCAGTGATTTTCTTCTCTTCGGTCCGAGGACGGTTATGTTTTTCACCCACACACATTTCACTGTTCCCTGTTTGTAGGTCCAGCAAGATCACTAAAAAAAAATACAGTGCCTTTTTTGTGCAAATCAGGAATATGGCTCCAGAACGAACCTTTATAGGCATTTTGATGGCGATCCTCATTATGCTGATCCAGATTTTTTCTTTCTTTTCTCTGGTTCGCAGGCCCTCAACCTTTGGACCCCCCCCCCCCCCCCCCAGCCAGGCAAGTGAGTTTCAACTCCCCCCCCCCCCCCCACACCCTGCCATCCCCCCCCAGCCATACCTTCCGTCTGTGCTGCTGATCTGTAACGTCTCACATATCACTCACAC
>JADBJO010001120.1:470000-484745 GCA_016801955.1 Conus betulinus
TGCATACCTTGTCCATGCATGGAACAACATCTTGAACACATTGCTGTTAAAAATGTATACCTGTAGGAATAAAATATCTGGTGAAGTTTTAAAACAAGAGAGCTTTGAGAATCCAGAGCGTCAGATATACAGAGCTGTGAGAACATACAGAGTCAGTCTGAAAGACAGATTCCTGGGCTGGTAATTATATCGATGTATTAAATTGTATAAACACTCCGTAACTTTCAGATCTGTTGCAGTCTTATCATACTTATGAACGCATAGCTCAAGCGAGGGCAATTCCAACCCACCTCCACCCCCAACCCCCCACACTACGCCCATCTGCAAGCAGTAAGTGTGTTATGACCCAACATGGTTGGGTGTTTGATGCGTCATTCGTTCAGAAACTTGTTTCGATGCAAAACATTGTCTTTCGCGACAGAAAACAATTTTGGAGCAACAATGAGGATTTGTATAGAAAGTGGAATTCAGAAAGATTTACATATCTATGTACATAGGTGCTTGCACTCACGCAGTGTGTGTGTGTGTGTGTGTGTGTGTGTGTGTGTGTGTGTGTGTGTGTGTGTGTGTGTGTGTGTGTGTGTGTGTGTGTGTGTGTGTGTGTGTGTGTGTGTGTGTGTGTGTGTGTGTGTGAGTGAGTGAGTGTGTGTGTGTGTGTGTGTGTGTGTGTGTGTGTGTGTGTGTGTGTGTGTGTGTGTGTGTGTGTGTGTGTGTGTGTGTGTGTGTGTGTGATCGAGCGTGTGAGCGGTGTGTATGTATGTGTATGTTTCATTGTGTGTGTGTGTGTGCGTGCGCGTGAAACAACAGCAACAGTATGATGATGATGATGATGATGATGATGATGATGATGATGATGATAAGTACTATTATGTGACTATAATTCTACAATCATTTCTGTTTTTTTTTTCATATATGTTTTTAAATCGCATTCCGTTGCAGCCAATCCTTGACCTTCGTCGTTGTAACATGTGATCGCAGCTATGACCTTCACCCCCTTAGCTATTTACCCTCTCTCTCTCTCTCTCTCTCTCTCTCTCTCTCTCTCTCTCTCTCTCTCTCTGTGTGTGTGTGTGTGTGTGTGTGTGTGTGTGTGTGTGTGTGTGTGTGTGTGTGTGTGTGTGTGCAAGCAATATACCCGTTTTTTCAGCGACCACCCCCCACGTCTGGCTTAAATTACAGCCTGGAAGAACAAACCGGTCTGGGAGATTCTATGTGTCTGTTCGTCAATCCGTCTATCTGTCTGTCTGTCTGTCTGTCTACCTGTCTGTCTGTCTGTCATGCGCAGCTCTCTCTCTCCTCTGTCTCTCTGTCTGTCTGTCTGTCTCTCTGTCTTTCTCTGTCTCTCTGTGCCTGTCTATCTGTCTGTCTGTCTGTCTGTCTGTCTGTCTGTCTGTCTCTCTCTCTCTCTCTCTCTCTCTCTCTCTCTCTCTCTCCCACAACGACAGAAATATCATATCTACATAATGTCATTCTTTAATAAACACACACACACACACACACACACACACACACACACACACACACACACACACACACACACACACACACATATTTTCATTCACAAACTCTTCTGAATTCCGAAGAAACATCGTCTTTACACCCACTCAACTCAACCAAAACATGTAGTACGACCAAGGAAGCATTCTTTTTGTGATCTCTCTCTCTCTCTCTCTCTCTCTCTCTCTCTCTCTCTCTCTCTCTCTCTCTCTCTCTCTCTCTCAAAATTCATTTATGTTCCTCTGCCCTGCTGGCTAAGCACCTCGTTATTACATTAATGAGGAGTGTGGTTGTCGGTATCAGAATGACAGTGTGTCATGTAGATTTGCCAACATAAATGATATGTATGAAAATGACATGTGCTTGACGAGGGCAGACCGTAAGACTAGACCTGGCGTAATGTCCTAATCCTTGAGCATAAAAACATCAGTCAATTGATCAATCAATTAATATAGATCAAGCGATCGATCAATCAATCGACAAAATCAATCAATCAAATGATCGATCACTCAAACAATCGATCAGTCAGTCAGTCAATTAGCAAATCTATCAATCAATCAATCTCTCTGTCTCCATCTCTGTTTGTTTACCTGCGACCGTCTCTATCTTTGTCTGTCTGTTTTCCGTCTCTGTGTCTATTTGTCTCTGTCTGTCGATCTGTCTCTGTCTGTCTGTGTCTGTGTGTGTGTCTGTGTCTGTCTGTCTGTCTCTGTCTGTCTCTCTCTCTCTCTCTCTCTCTCTCTCTCTCTCTCTCTCTCTCTCTCTCTCTCTCCTTCCCTCACTCTCCCATTTCTCTCAGCCCTCTCTTGCTCTCTGCCTCCCCCCTCCAAATTTCTCTCTCTGTCCTGCAGCTGGCATCATCTATCATTCCAGAACAGAAAATGTTATAGTCTTACCCTAAAACCGTTTCTTTCCAGTTTTACATCTTAGTTAACTGCCATTTGCACCATATTTCTCTCCATATCTCTTGCCATATATCTCTCCTCTGCCTGGCTGTCTGTCTGTCTCTCTCTCTGGGTCTCTGTCTGTGTCTGTCTATCTGTATTTCTGTCTGCCTGTCTGTCTATTTGTCTGTCTGTCTATCGTTTTGTCTCCCCCCCCCCCCCCCCCTTCACCCCTCACTTGAGCGCGCACATGTACAGATGAACATGTGTTTTTAAAGTTTGCGCATGTGTGTGGTGTGTGTGATGGTCTTTTACTCTCTCTCTCTCTCTCTCTCTCTCTCTCTCTCTCTCTCTCTCTCTCTCTCTCGTGGTGTGTTTTGTTGTGTGCTGTTTTTTTTTTACTCTCTGTCTGTCTGTCTGCTGTCTGTCTGTCTCTCTCTGTCTGTCTCTCCTCTCTCTCTCCTCTCTCTCTCTCTCTCTCTCTCTCTCTCTTTCTGTATATATATATATATATATACATATATGTGTGTGTGTGTGTATAGTGTGTGTATGTGTGTGTGTGTGTGCCTGCGTGCGTGCATGTGTGTGTGTGTGTGTGTGGTGTGTGTTGGGTGTGTGTGTGTGTTGTGTGTGTGTGTTTATTTCTCTGTGTGTGTGTGTGGGTGTGGTGTGTGTGTGTTGTGTGTGTGTGTTGTGTGTGTGTGTGTGGTGTGTGTGTGTGTGTGTGTGTGTGTGGTGTGTGTGGTTAATCTGGGTGTGTGTGTGTGTGTGTGTGTGCTGTGTGTGTGTGTGTGTGTGTGTGTGTGTGGTGTGTGTGTGTGTGTGTGCGTGCGTGAGTGCATACGTGTGTGCACCCTCCCCAAACATGCACGGATACATCCTGCTTGTGAATGCGTGTTGTCAAAAATTCTACTTGCACCTTATTCCTTTCCTTTCGTCTATTCCTGTACTGTACGGACAACCTCTGCTCTTTTCTTAAACTTCTGTTCTGTTCCTTGCTGACTGCTTTCATCTTGATTTGGAATCATGATGATGATGGTGTTCCTAATGACTGATGATGATGAATATGACTGTCGTCGCTAATAAGGTTAATAACAAGACAGAAAAAAAAGGGGGGGGGGGGGTGGGTGGGTGGGGGTGGGGGGGGGGGGGGTGAAGGATAAAGAAAAAGTGACGCGCTTCCTGAAAAGGAAACCTTGACCTTCAAAACTTGACATGCGCAACCTTCGCTATAATCTTGACCTCCTGACCTATCCTTTACTTCAGTGTGTGGAATATTTTCCCCCCCCCCCCCCCCCCCCCCCCCCCGCTCAGCAAGCACTCTCTTTGCGTGCCTCAGATGACATTACACCAAAAGAATGTACTTCCTTTGATGACAAGAACCGACAAGTTACGAGATTGTATGCCTACACTTATGGTACACTTGAGGCCTCAAAAGGATATTATTTTCACGGAACAAGAGTGGTTTTGCGAGGAAATCGTCTAATCATCTCGTGAAATGAGCCATTCATTCTCCCGGGAGAATGTATACTGATCCAGTGAAAACAGTCCTTTCTCTGGGGAAAACAGTCTTTTCTTCTGGGAAATAATTAAATATTCCGAGCGTGAAAAACAGTCCGTTTTGTTCTGGGAGAACCCCAGAACCCCTTTCGTGGAAACAATTTCTGTGAAAATGCCCGGTAAATCAGTTAAATTATTTCGCATAACTGCTTTCAGAAAACTAATCATCACATCAAACAGCTAATCGTTTTTGAGTAAAATTACTTTTCCTGGGATGATCAACTGTTAATGGGAAAAATGATCTCTATGAAGGGGTAATTCACTGTTTTCTACAGGAAAATAACTGTCTTTATTCGGGATGATACTCTACGAAGCTGCTACGCTCCTATGCGGCTGTCTGTCTATCCGTCTGTCTGTCTGCCAGTCTGTCTGTCTGTCTGTCTGTCTGTCTCTCGCTCCTCTCTATCTCTCTCTCTCTCTCTCTCTCTCTCTCTCTCTCTCTCTCTCTCAAACGCGTTTTAAGATTCATGAGGTATCATAATTTTTCTGTTAAACTGTTGATTTCTGGAGATCGGTGAGGGGTGGAGAATGCAATATTGCAATCTCTGTCTTTTCCCTTTTGTGATGCTAGTATTTCCATCTCCCCTAGAAATTGTGGCCCGAGGCTGATCTAGATTAAAAAGGCTTGCGTTCTGAGGCTGTCACTCTGTCTGTCTGTCTGTGTCTGGTCTCTCTCTCTCTCTCTCTCTCTCTCTTCTCTCTCTCTCTCTCTCTCTCTCTCTCTCCCTCCTCTCTCTCTCGTTCTCGCTCTGTCTGTCTGTCTATCCTCTCTCTCTCTCTCCTGTCTGTCTGTCAGCCTTGTCTGTCTGTACAGTCAAAGTCTCTACTCTCCCTCTCATCTACTCTCTCCATGGGTGTTCTCCCATGGTGTCTCCTGTGTGTGTGTAGTGTGTGTGTGTGTCTGTGTGTGTGTGTGTGTGCGTGTGTGTGGTGTGTGTGTGTGTGTGTGTGTTGTGTGTCACGAATTCATAGCTCTCACGATGCCAGTAAAAGAAAACCAAATTGCCGATAAACAGTCAACCTTAAGCAGCGGTGATATAGAGTTCCGCGCCGTTTTATACCTTCGGCGTATTTGGAGAAGAGTGGTTTAGCCATGTGTGGTGTGTGTGTGTGTGTGTGTGGTGTGTGTGTGTGTGTGTGTGTGTGTGTGTGTGTGTGTGGGTGTGTGTGCGTGCGTGAGTGCGTGCGTGTGTGTGTGGTATGTGTGTATGTGTGTGTGTGGTGTGTGTGAGTGGTGTGGTGTGTGTGTGTGTGTGTGTGTGTGTGGTGTGTGTGTGTGTGTGTGTGTGTGTGTGTGTGTTGGCGTGTGTGTGTGTGTGTGTGTGTGTGCGTGTGTGTGTGTGTGTTGAGAGAGAGAGAGAGAGAGAGAGAGAGAGAGAGAGAGAGGGGGGGGGGGCGGGTAGAAAGAGACGGCCGCCCGCCGGGAGGAGAGTAATTGGGGTGTGTTAAAATAACATTGTGCAGTACAATACGAGATGCGCACTTGAACAATAAAAGTAATTTGAATGCTTGGTCCAATAAGCTGTCACGCTGTATGGATAGTTTTTTTCGTTAACACACAGCCTGTCTGTCTGTCTGCCTGTCTGTCTTCTGTATCTGTCAAGGTTGTTCCCTCCCCCCTGTTGCCATGTATCTTTCTCTCTTTGTCCCAGTCCTGTGGGAATTTAGCTGCCCGTCTGCCCCGTGGCTTGCAAAAAACGTCTATCTGTGTGCTGTATGCTGCCCTGACCAACCCCACCCCCCCCCCACCCCCACCCCCCCTCTCTCTCTCTCTCTCTCAGTTCTCGCTCCTGTCTGTCTGTCTACCTGTTTGTCTGTCAGCCAGTCTCTCTCTCCTCTCTCTCTCTCTCTCTCTCCTCTCTCTCTCTATCTCTCTCTCTGGTGTGGTGTAGGTGTGTGTGTGTGTGTGTGGTGGGTGTGTGTGGTGTGTGTGTGTGTGTGTGTTGTCACGAGATGCATAGCTCTCACGATGCCTAGTAAAAGGAAAACCAATTTTGCCGATAAACAGTCAACCTTAAAGCAGGTGATGTAAGACGTTTCCGCGCCGTTGTAATACTTCGGCGTATTTGGAGAAGAGTGGTTTAGCCATGTGTGGTGTTTGTGTGTGTTGTGTGTGTGTGTGTGTGTGTGTGAATGTCGTGTGGGTGGTGTGTGTGTGTGTGTGTGTTGCGTGAGTGACGTGGAGGAGGTGCGTGAGTGTGGTGGGTGTGTGTGTATGTGTGTGTGTGTGGTGTGTGGTGTGTGTGAGTATGTGTGTGTGTTGTGTGTGTGTGTGTGTTGTGTGTGTGTGTGTGTGTGTGTGTGCGTGTATGTGTGCGTGTGTGGTTTGTGTGGTGTGTGTGTGTGGTGAGAGAGGAGAGAGCGAGAGAGAGAAGAGAGGGGGGGGGGGGGGGGGCTGTAGAAAGAGACGGCCGCCCGGGAGGAAGAGTAATTGTGGGTGTGTTAAAATAACAGTTGTTGCCGTATAAACTCGAGATGCGGTGAACAATAAAAGTAACTTGATGCTTGGTCCAATAAGCTGTCACGCTGTTATGGACAGTTTTTTCGTTAACACCACAGCCTGTTCTGTCTGTCTGAGGTCTGGTCTGTTGTATCTGTCAGTGTTGTCTCTCTGTTGCCATGTGTCTTTCTCTCTTTGTCCATCTATGTATCTTTTAGCTGCCCCTTTGTCCCGCGTGCTTGCAAACATTTATCTGTCTGCCTCTGCCTCTGCCCTCGCGTCTCTCTCGCAAAACATCTCTGCTCTCTCCTCTCTCTCTCTCCTGCCTGAGCCTGTAAGTGTGTCGTGTTGTGGTGTGTGTGTGTGTGTGTGTGTGTGTGTGTGTGTGTGTGTGTGGTGTATGTGTGTGTGCCCGAGATGAATTATAACGTTGCTGTTTTGCAGTAAACCTTTTACCCGTCCCTGCATGATAATGTCACCAAATGTGATCAGTAACAGTCGTGCTCTGAAGATATGTTAAAGAATATTTTATGGAAAAAAAAAAAAAAAAAATGCTGATTTGTAAATCTAAAGATCAAACATTTAATGCAATTCTCTTCCAATAAGCAGAGGAGCAGATAAAGAAAAATAATTCTTTACTGAATATAGAACAAAGACTGTCCACGTGCCAATGATTAGGGCAAAGTAAGAATCTATCATCATAGTGCATCAACCGAGAATCTGAGACTACGAATCACACCCACACACACACACACACACACACACAACACACACACACACACACACATTTTAAAATCTTATTTTCTCTCAAGAAAAAATCATTCAGTAGGCCTGTTATCATTATGTCATTTTGCCTTTGTCACATGACTGCGTCAAACGTTGGGAAAATCCAAAATGGACGCGTCCAATAAAATATGCGTCAGCCGATCATTACGTTAATAGGAGATGACGATGAATACGCGGTAAGAAGCCTGTGTTAATAGTAAATGCACGTCATAATGACGAATGACGTCATTCATGACTCATCCAAAGCATCCATTTACAGACAGACAGCGTTATCCCCACTGTCCTCCAGACCGCACTCCTCGTCCCCCAGTCTATTGGCCACAGCTGGCTTCTCATTTATATGTCTTAAGTTATCTTGATATGCCATGTTGTAAACACTTCACACACCACTCTCTCTCTCTCTCTCTCTCTCTCTCTCCCTCCTCCAACCCCCCCCACCCCCCCCCCCCCCCCCCCCCCCCCCCCCCCCCCCCCCACACACACACACACACACTCCTTTACCTTATCAATTTTCCATCCTTTCTGGACGCCCATCTTCACCCTCTCCTTCTCTTTTCCTTTCACACCCGCTTCCCTAGCCTGTCTTGCCAACATTGTTCCACGCCAATATACGACACAACTGTGACGACAACCTTGTTGAGCATTTTGATGCAATTGAAGCGCTTTGCGTCATAGGTCGGCGTCACCATCTTTTCCTCCCAGCTCAGTCTTGTGTCACAGACAATATCGCCACCACGCTCTCATTCCCTTGTTATCTGATAATGGTGTGATGCTAGTGGGCGGCCTGAGTATTTCCTTTGCCACCCACGCCTCCATAAAGGACACTGGTATTTGCTGCAATCACTCACATACATTTTGAGCTAGCATGTGTGATGCACGTGGTGGACGACATAACTTCCTTCATCAGCATGAAAGACTGAAGACCAGCAAGAAGTGATAGACTGTTGTGTTTGATCCAAACAGCATCATCTAACACTGCATGGTTGGGAAGTCTCTGTTTCTAAAACCGGATGACTCAACTCCCCTTACATGATAATTTCCATTGGCGGCCATGTTCCTCTGGCGACGTGTCAGTCAGATAGACATCAGAAACATAATGGTTAGCTTAATCTTGTAAAATGAAATGCCACACCTCAAGAATTTAACTGACTCTTCATAAGACGAACCACAGAAAACGGTGCTTTTCAGTGTGTTAAACTCCACACCGGTGTGTGTCGGAGAGGAGAATGTTTTATCTCTCCAACTCTGATATCCTGTGTCAACTTACCTTGAGTGACCCAGAAGAAAAATAATTAGAATCTAGTTTCTAAGTCTAAAGACTGTGAGTTGTTTGCGTTTATGCCTTAGAGCTTTAACAGGATAACCTAAAAACCATCTTTGGTAAGAATCTGTTGAGATGATATATGAATACTGTTGATTGTCTTAAAACACATTGTAGACGAGACGAAGTGTATTCCTGTAGGCTTACCTAATCACTCCATCTAGTATTTGACCACTTTGAAGAGTCATTTCTCTTCAGTTGTTAGCAGTTCCTTACTGTCTTACACCACTTGTTAAAATCCACTGAAATCCTGAGTGGAAAAACTGAAATGGAGACAGAAAGTTAAAAGGTGATATATTTATGGTGGGCTCCTTATGTCAGTGCAGACACTCACACTTTTCGAAAGTTCAAAGGGCAAGTGTGAGGGATCGTCGGGCAGAATCCTACCGCTCATCTTCAGACCAGAGTTTGTATTCTCCACAGACCTTCAGTCCCTATCCTCCACTGCAAATGGCCCAGCACATGAGCAGAGGGCAATATTTCAGCCCTAACCTGAGAAGGGCGCCCCCATGCCCCGACCCAAAACCCATGGTATCACACGCCACGGTAATCGCAGTCAGGCAGCGCTCCATCGCCTTCGGCCCGCATCTCTAGGAGCCGTACCACCCCCACCCCCACCCCCCTCCCCCCCCCCCCGGCGACACAGACTAGACCCGCCGTCACCCATAGGGCTTGAAGGTTGACTGCGCCGCCTGAGGCTGATTTCTTAAATCAATGGTCCTCGAGAGAGATCTGCCCCTCTCTCCCTGAGCACTCCCTGCCATGTCAACAGATCGGGGCTTTGGACTGTAAAGCTTTGTATCAAGACGGTCAGCGATTTTATAGCTTTTTTCCTTCCACTCATCCATTTACACTTCTAGGCCGACATTTTTCAATGGAGACATGCTCCTTTCCTCTCTCTTCGTCCTCTCCATATTTCCCAAATCCCCTATCCTTACCCCCTCCACACGTCTCTCTTATGTTTGCCTCCTTGCCTTGCCCGCCATCACACCTCCAAATCTCTATGGGAGACCACTGGCATAAAAGGTCATGACCAGTTTACGATGAAAACAGGCATCATCATGACGAAAACAAGGTAAATCTTAACAATAGGGACGTTGAATATAACCAATATTGAAGACGGAAACGGTGACTTACATATAAACAAAAATAGAGATAATTACTGTTATCACTATAGGAACGATGAAAAGTGACTGTTACCAAAAAACGGTAATACTACTCATTGATCTTACGTGTAAATGGTTATAATAACAATAGGGACGTTGAAAACAACCGATATCATCAAGACAGCAATAAGATTTTCGTGTAGGAGCGATGAAAACGGGCACACTCGTCAAGAAAACAATGATCACCTCTGCTTTGTGTGTACACAGTAATTTTCGATATAAGAACGATGACCAAACAAGTCCATATCATCAAGAAAACAGTGATGGACCCTGTTCTGGCATGTAACCATTAAATATCACTATAGGAACAAATGAAAACTACCAATTCCGTAGAAGAAAGCTATTGTTACTGTTCATTCGTGTGAACAGTTATTATCGCTTTAATGAAAACAAAAACAGGCGTAGTCCCTATGAAAACAACGAATGTATATTGTTCTTAAGATGTAAATGATAAACAGAAAACAAATATGATAACTGTTTCTCAAGAATATGCATTGATTTTCACTCTAGTTATGATGTAAACAGATTCTATCATAATAACGGTGATAATCGCTGTTCTCATGTGTGAAACGTAATTATCAATGCAAGAATGACGGAAACTGTGACTTTTCATAAAATAAAATAAAGATTATTATTGTTATCACTGTGGGAACCGTGAAAAGTCATTGTCACCAACAAACGGTAAGAATTGTCGATCTTAGGTGTCAACGGTTTATTATAGTAACAATGAAAAACAGGAGTTGTCATCAAGACGTTGATGATAATTACTGTTCTCATCTGTCAGTTGTATAATAACACACACACACACACACACACACACACACACACACACACACACACACACACCACGCAAGCACGCACGCACGGACACACACACCACACACACACACACCCACACACACACACACACACACACACACACACACACACACACACACATATTAATTCGGAAGTGAAATCAGAAATTCGGAAAACAGTTTCACATGTTAGTAGGTATAGTACTGGTTTTGATGTCGGTATATTATAATCAATACAGATACAACACAACACATTCACACACACAGACTCTCTCTCTCTCTCTCTCTCGCTCTCTCTCTCTCTCTCTCTCTCTCTCTCTCTCTCTCCAACACAAACCTAATGACCCAAGCGAGCAGTGAGCTGTTCAAGGCTGTTAACCATTGCAGTACTTCGGACTTGGGCATTTGTTTTCTGTTTAAAGCAGTCTTTTAAAGGCTGCTATCTGTGTAACGATACCAATTATACCCATGTGCTCGAGGCTCTGTCACTGTTAACTGTTTTCTTGGGACTAATCAGTGTGTTTCACTGGCCATCATTACTTCATTTTCATGAGTCATAAACCTCTGATTTTCACGGGTCACAATTATATGTTTTCATGAGTCCGTACTACCTGCTTTCATGGGTCATAATTATATGTGTTCATGAGTGATAATTACATGTTTTGTATGGCTCATAACTTTTTAAAGCCACAATTATCTGTTTTTTTTTTTTTTATTCATTGCTAGTTCTGTTCGTGATTTATAAGAATGTGTGTTCAAGAGTTTTCATGAGCCATGAAGATCTATTTTCATGAGTCATAATTATATTTTCCATGAGTCAATTTTACTTTCCATGGTGATTATGTTTGATGACTAAATACAGACCGACAGGCGACAAAACGAGTAATTACAAAACAACATCAGGATCTGTTTACTGTTACCAGGTTAAAACAATCATTATCACTCCTTTCTGGACGACATGAACAGTTTTCACCGAGGAAAAAACGAGTTTTGACGCCAGTACACTTTCATATCCCACTTCCTCCTTCTTCTCTCCTGTTAGCCTCTCTGCAGAAGCAGCGAGGGGTATGACAGCTTCTGTCACTCCCACGCCCATCTCACGGCTGTCACGCCTTTAACACGGTTAATTAACGCCTACGTGGCAAAACAGACTGTTAACCACGGCTATTGTCATTCATCTGTCAATGGTGGTATTGACAGTTGTTAAGGTTCGTGAAGCTGTTATTATTTAATGACGCTGAGGTGCTAGTGTTTTCAGACAGAGTTTGGAATATCATGTCTGTTATGTCCTTTTATACAAGGTGCGCGCGCGTGCGCGCGCGCCGCGCACACACACACACACACACCACACCACACACACACACACACACACACAACACACACACACGCACACAAACACACGCACGCACACACACGCGCGCGCGATGCACGCCACGCACGCACACATACGCACGCACGCGCGCGCGCGAGGAGCGGCGCGCACACACACACACACACCACACACATGATTTAGCTGTGGGACACACAACACACAACACACACACACACACACAACACACACACACCACACACCACCACACAGAGAGAGAGAGAGGAGAGAGGAGAGAGAGAGAGAGAGAGAGAGAGGAGAGAGAGGAGATGTTGTAGAGGCAGCAAGAGAGGAAGGAGAGAGAGTGAGAGAAATGAGAGAGTGAGGAAATGAGATAGAAGGGAGGTAAAGAGAGAGAGAGAGAGAGAGAGAGAGAGAGAGAGAGAGAGAGAGAGAGAGAGAGAGAGACAGAGAGACAGAGAGAGAGAGAGACAGACAGACAGACAGACAGGACAGACAGATTTTAGAGACATAGATAGATAGAAAGGTAGATAGATAGATTGATAGATAAGATAGATAAAACAGATTTTTTTAAGAGACGAAAGAGGCAAATCTAAATCAAAATAAAGTTTTAAACGATGGTCTCTGTGTCAGCTTCTTTACGATTTCAAATCGACGTCATCTTCCATTCGAGCATCACGAACGTTGTGTGCGCCAAGACTGTTGATCAAAACGTCAATCACTTCTATGTTTTGCCATCATTCTCTCCCCGTGCATCAGATACGGTAATGAAGAATTCTCTCTCCGGGGTCTCTCTCTCTTCTCTCTCTCGATCGCTCTCTCTCGTCTCTCTCTCTCTCTCTCTCTCTCTCTCACCACACCTCACACCACACACACACACACACCCAAACACACACACACACACCACACACTCACACACACACCCTGTCCTGTCCCGTCCTACTGCCATGTCCTATTCTCCTCCGCCAGCAGATGAGGCAACGTTTCCGTCAAGAAAACGATTCCGACGTATCCCCAACGTTTCGCAAGTTGAAGAGTGATTGAGAGAGAGAGAGAGAGAGAGAGAGAGAAGAGAGAGAGAGAGGGGAGAGAGAGAGAGAGAGAGAGAGAGATGAAGGGACAGAGAGAGTGAGAGAGTAGTGAGAGTGACAGAGAGAGAGAGAGAGAGAGAGAGAGAGAGAGGAGAGAGAGAGGAGAGAGAGAGAGAGAGAAGGAGGAGGATTAGTAAAAAGAAATCAAAATTAGCAACCAGCATACAAGAAAAGACGTGGGTGATGATAATAAACGTTGGTCTTCAAAGCAAAACACCTTCATGAAACTCTCGCATTGTTTACAAACTTGCGTGAACAATATGGATGAACATGTGAATGTGAGCTAATCCTTAGCTTCGTCATTGATGCAGAAGCAATATAATGACCAGTCTCCATCAATGTAAGTCGGTCCATGAGCGTGAAGGCCATGTTTGAATGGAATCATGGGCCAGCTCGATACATTAAGACTTCCCCGCTCCTTCGACCGTCGATCTACATTCATGTTCTTGGAACGATTTTTGGTTTGTGATCAAGATTTTGCTTCTAACTGAGCTGATTCCATCCGTGTGTTCGTGATGCGTTCTCCTGTTCTTCAGAGGCGCGAGTCAGTAAGATTCCCTTTCCTTGCTCCTTCTTCCCCTTCACCCCTCCCCCCTCCCCCTATCCCTCATTCCCCCCCCCCCACCCCCCCCCCCCCCCCCCCCTTTTCAGTTCCCAGTCTGCTCTGGTAGGTCATAGTGATCTGCAAAACTGAAACTGCGACTTTTCGCCTTTTGATGGATATAATGTCATGACAGTTCCTGCTTTATATCCTAAAAATAGATGTTAAATCGAATAGAGTGACAGAAACAACCGTGGGACACACCAACTGTTGCTTGATAAACCAGCCAAACAAACAAACAAAAAAACCAACGTCACCGGTTGTTAAAACAGAAATGTGCTGCTCTCTTCTTGAAGAATGCTCCAGAATGATGAGGTCATGCCAAAGCTACAACTTTCCATGGCTTGCCACAAAATTTCTTACCAGGCACGAAGCCTTTTTTTTTTTTAAATCAAAGAAACTGTGGCAGAGATTGTGCTGATGTGGAAAAAGGCATCTGCATTACTATCTGATGTTTCAAACCGTGCTCAGATTAGCTCCTTTCCTGCCAGTTCATCTGCAAGAATTCCTTCTGTCTTTCCCTTCGAGTGACTTGTACTTACCGCTGTACTAACCAGGTTTCGTTCACTTTGAGTGCTCAGCGTTAGCGTTCACTGTTAGCTGAGAGCGAAGCAAATGATTTGTTGTAGCTGAACGCCACAACTAAAAGAGAGAGGTTCTTAGGGACTGAGACTGACCCTGGATTCCGGACTCTGACAAGAGATCAGACCAGGGAGGAGAGAAGGAAATCAGTTCCTCGGGACAAGCACTCGTCGGCTGACAAGAAAAGAAGAGACCCCCCCCCCCCCCCCTTGTCTTCATCCTTTCACGACCTCCCTTCCCGTGTATGTCTGCATCGTGTGGTGTGTTGTGTGTGTGTGTGTGTGTGTGTGTGTGTGTGTGTGTGAGTTGTGGGTGTTGTGTGTTGTGTGTGTGTGTGTGTGGTGTGTGTGTGGTGTACATTTCGTTCAGAGTATTTCTCAGAAACTAATCTGAACGAAATAGTAAACCACACACACACACACACACACCACACACACACCACACACACACACACAAACTCAAACACACACACACAAACACACACACACCACACCACACACACCACAGAGGCAGGACAGGAAGGCTGGGGAAGGGAGGGCTGGAAAGGAGGGAAGGACAAGGGGGGGGGGGGGGGGGGGGTCTGTTCTTTCTCATGCAAGCCGACGAGTGCTGTCCCGATGACTGATTTCCTTCTCTCCTCCAGTATGCTTATTTGTCAGAAAGCCAATCATCAGTCACAGTCCTAAAACC
>JADBJO010001121.1:0-90000 GCA_016801955.1 Conus betulinus
TTATGCTTACTTGCATAATAGGATGAAAGTAAATAGAAAACAAAAAAGGAAGGGAGATAAGCAGGAATAAAAAGAAAAGAAAAAACACAGGTAGAGACAAAGAATGGAATGAAGATTTAGAAATAGAGACACAAAAAAAGGGAAACGCTGGACTGCAAGAAAGGAGGGAGCCAAAGCATGTGGCCCTAAAGAAAACATCGGTCACGACACATACCTTCTCGTTTCTAGACAGAACACCAATCCACTTCAGCATAAAGGCATACTGGGAATCGGGGAACTGCTCCAGGACAGCAACCACACCCTAACAGCCAGCGAGCAGATCTTTATTTACTACATCACAATCAATGGATAAGGACAGAAAGGGTAAAGGGGTTGACTGACGAGCTGACAGTACTGTACAGCACATTAGGACATGGCTCAATCTTAGAGCATGGACAGGTAAGTATAACGGAAAAGAACAAGACATTTCACCAGATTCTGATGTCTGCTTGGGAATGAAATGTTCCACTTTCAATCTGACAGGAAAGTAAATAATTGTAATGTACATGTATAATTCAGCTCACCAGGCACAGGTACACAAGACCTGTGCAAGTCATGCAGGGGCAACAGTGTGGCATGCAGTCAAGTAACAGTCTTTCACCCGGGCTCACGTTCCTTGCAAAGCATGCATGGATGAATGGTGGTGTTGTGATGAGACGTGATGTAGTGTGGTGTGTTGTGTTGGTGGTGTGGGTATGGTATGGGTGGGTGGTGGGGTGCTTGGGTGGGTGGGTGTGAATGTGTGCTTGACGCACACATCACATGTACGCACGTTCACCAGTATGTTGACTCTTCAATGTCTTTGTCCATGAATGCTTTTGTACCTTTCTGAAATGTTGCTATTCCTCCCTCTCTCCCTCATCTTACATTAAATCTAAAATGGAAGGGAAAGTTCAGTAATCTGAAAAACAAACAAACAAACAAAAAAAGCAAAGATGATGAATAGCAATGCAATAGCATTCACTGCCACCAAGTGAAACAAAAGAATCGCACTGAAAACTGACAAGGCTGGGGGTAAAAGCTGATGCAACCACTTGTATAAAAAATCTTAAGATGGAAAAAGTGAGCGATGGGATGGAGGGCAACCAGCAGGTTCAAATTCCATTAGTACACTCTTTCACTTCCGCTGGTTGCCAAGACACGAGAGATGAATTTCGGAACTTGTAAGAATTATACCTGAAATTCTAAGGTGGTTGGGGTGGGGAGGGGGGTCTGGTGGATATGCCTCATACCCGAAACATTTTTACAATTTGTTTTCAAAATGGTGCACTCTTACACAAATCTGAGCATCGATTGGCCGCAGGTTAAGTGTCCACTTCTCAGTCCACCTGGATACAGGATCATTTATTCCTGCAGCTTTTCTCAATCTTTCACTTTACTAGCATCTTGCTGATGTATATCATCAGACCATGACTTTAGTTGACCTACATCGCCTTAAACCAGTGGCTACACAAAAACGGCAGCTGCCTTTACTTTTCACGGTGAAGTGGGTGCCCGATACTAGACCTTACAAAAGAACACATGTCTTTTTCACTAATGTCAGTGTGGACTATCTTCCTTGTTATGAGATCATAAAATAAACAGACATGTTTGCTTCTTTGTTTGTTTTTGATTCTCCATTTTCAAAAAACGAGGACATTCTCTGAAAAGCGGTGAAATGGCATGTCTTAAGACACACACTTTCACAAACAGCCATCAGGTTACCTGCGCTGCCTTGGTGCGATAATCTGCCTTGTCAGGCACTCGCATGCACATGTGTTGCAGAAGAATCTTTACGCTGATCAGGCAAGGTTTCTCCCAGCTCCTTCATCATATACCTGTCACATAAATATTGAAATCAGGCTGGTACTCCATGCTCAAGGAACTAAAGCAGGAACTCTTGATAGATGAAATGTTTCCCTCTATTTCAAAGACAAAATGACCAGAAAGTGATCTGACATTGAGATCACGGAGTAAATTGGTCTCTTCAGACATTCTCCTTTTCTTTACATTAAATCCAAGCACAGCACAAATGCATAAACAGACGTATACACCTAATACGTTTAAATCTACTCATCTAATCCAATTTACACATAGTTTGATCTTGGGATTTCAAGAATACACCAACTATATTTAAATCTACTCCAATTTTTAAACATAGTTTGATCTTGGGATTTTCAGAATTTCTCTGTTCTGTACTTCAAGAACCTAACCCTGAAAGACGCAGCCTCAAATGTATCAATAGACTGGGCAAAAATTAATCTTGCCACCAACTATCTAGGTTCATTCATGTATTACTAACCACTAATACTTTTCTTTCCCCATTCCTTCCATCAGATATGCAAAAGCTCCATGGCTGCATGCCGGATTTTCTGCTTCCTCCATGGTATAGCTGTGATATAATTAACCTTCATGGAACAATGTTAGATCAGCTCAGGTTTAGTCTTGTTCTATGCATGTGTGTGTGTGTGTGTGTGTGTGTGTGTTGTGTGTGTGTGTGTGTGTGTGTGTGTGTGTGTGTGTGTGCGCACATGCATGCATGTGTGTGTATTAAGGTGTGTTAGTGTTAGGGTGTGTGTGCATTTGCGCTTGAATGTGTGTCTGGAGGGGAGGGGTGGTGGAGGGTGTGTGTGTGTGTGTGTGTGTGTGTGTGTGTGTGTGTGTGTGTGTGTGTGTGAGTGCATGTGTGTCTGTGTATATATTCGCATATGTTCATGCTGAAACAAGAAATCATTATTCATCAAATATCACTTTGGAATTGGTCTCTCCCTTAGCCTCCAACGCGTCTAGTGTGTAAAGAGACAAACAGCTGAACGGTGGATTCTGTTGCTAATTTCAACAGCAGTAGGCCATCTGCAAAGAAGTACACCACCAATACATGTGGGCAAAAGCAGAGAGGAGGGATGAAAGTGCTAGGGTGAATGGAGCATGTGAATATTGGTTTGGTGGGGTGGGGGTGGGGGGTGTTTAGAAAGGAGAGGGGAAACAAAGGATGGCGAGGAAGGAGGAGGGTGTGCATGGGAAGGTGTGGTGGGATGGACTGCAGATGAGAGTGGAGACGTGATTGTCGAATTACTCACAGTAGTGTGTGCTTGCAATGTCGCATTGTCATTATATTAACTCTTTCATTCCTACTTTTCTATGAACCATTACTTCCTCTTGTTCCTAGATTCTTCAAGTATTCCCTTCATTCCTGGATTTAGAGAAAAAAAAGAAGTGTGAAGTGAGAAATGCCACGTATGCAGTAGCAAATCGGCCAGAACAGAGCAGCGACCACTTTTCCATGCTGTGTAGGGGCTGTCTGGCATCCATTCCATTCATAAACACTGTCCCGCAAGCGGCCCGGTCATGACGTGTACGGATGATGCGACTCACGCAAAGTTCAAAGTGCTTACCGCGAGAACTGATTTTTCGGGGCTGCAGGAAGGAAAGGAGGGATTTTGTGCTGCCCGGTTTTCCGGGCTGCAGGAAGGAAGGGTAGGATTTCTGCAAACTGGGTTGTAGGGATGAAAGAGTTAATGCTATTGTGCCTGCCATTTGTGTTTTTCTTTTTCTTTTTCTTTCTTGGTTTTTTTTTTTTTTTTCCAGCTGTCTCCTCTTCTGAGCCACCTCAGTGGCATTTCACCTACGCAGCTCACTCTAGCTCCCCTGTCCCCAGTCACAGCTTGGCTTGTCCCCCCCCTGCAGCATGCTACAGGAAGAGTCCATGTCAGGTGATAGGGGACAACCACCAGAGGAGACATCACACTGCTGCCCAGTCACTGCAATGGTGCTTGGCGGTGCCTGTTCTGATCCTACATACTCGGACGCCATCTACTGAGTCCCCTACTGCAGTCAGTCACTGCTTAGTCACCAGACAGTTGAATTTCATGTTTGCATGGTGAATTTTTCGTGCCTAATCATCTTCTGAACTTTCACACTGACTGGCTATGGTGGAAGCACTTTTTTTTTTCCCACAATGAAATTCGATGAGAACACCATGACCAAAAACAGAACTCAAGAACGATTTTCACAGAACTGTAAGGAAAAAACAGATATGTAATAGACATTAAGAGCAATATCCTGCTCAGAATACAACGCTACCTTCGGACAAATTATTTGCTTACATCACTACAAATTGTAAACTGCACCTGCACAAAATAGCACAGTTAACATTCTGATAGTCAAATCTCGTACGACTTCTCATCTGTCTTCATGTATTTTCAAAACATTTCATCACACATTATTTCAAAAGTTATGATAATCATGACCACAGTTTTAGACATGCACTCGTCAACATACAAGTAATAAAGATCATTAACACAGCTTTAAGCACGTACTCGTTAACATACAAGCAATCAAAATATTAACACACAGCTTTAAACACACACTTGTTAACATACAAGTGATAAAAATCAGTTGACACAGCTTTATGCACACACTCATTAACATACAAGTAATAAAAATCATCAACACAGTTTTAATCACACAGTTGTTAACACGCACAAGACTGTACAGTCTGTTGAAGAATTCTGTTCACAAGTACCTGCTATTAGAGCACCAACCCTAAATGCCGACTCACATGACAAAAGCAGTGGCATGCTGTCGCCCAAGTTGAAGCTGTGAGGAATGGTCTGAGTGGCACACACCTTTTTTCCCTCCAGGAGCATCAGTACATTGGGGAGGAGGTATTTGCATGTCTGTGTGGATAAAGCACACAAGACACACCATGACCAAAAAGGCACGTCAACAACTGTGATGTCCACAGTCTTCTAAGCAAACCTGAAAGCTTATATATGAGATCATCACACAAAATACTGAAGGAGGAAGGCGTTTTAAGTTTGCGTCTAAACGACATATTTCTCCATGTTTCACATCATACTCATACACAATTAAATATTTTTGAGACTTGGGCAAGAGCCGCGGGAAGTGCGGTGTATCTATGGAGAGAGGGTAAGGGGGAAGGAGGAGAAATTACCAAATAATCTGAATCTTACAGTTGGGGAAGGGGATCAATATACATCAAAACAATTTGGATCGGGATTCTAACAGGAATGAAGCATTATCTTTACAAATCAATTTTGTTGATAAAAGTGTGCGCTTTAGCTCTCTCTTATCTGCACCTACGCTAAGCTGTTCATTAACCTCACAGCAGGGATACGAAAAGGATCCAGAGTACTTCAATTTCAACTTTGTTAGTATGTTGTAAAACATTGGTAATGGTGCATGTTCTTCCCAGACAGACAGATATACTGCACAGCTTGACTGGTCACACTGAAAGCTGGCCAACCAAAATAACGTTTATACAAACCAGACAATGCGACGAAACACGTACGACCTATCCCTTCACACTCTAACATGGTCATTGTTCATCGTCAATACAAGCAAAAGCCTTTTTCTCCTTTATCTCCTTTGTTTGTTTGTTGCTTTTTTTTTTTTTTTCTTTTAATGATCAAGCAGACATACGCATTTCCCTCACTGATTTTATTTTTTTGTTGTTGATTGTCAACTGACAGGGAGGATGACATGTGACTGTGTGTAAAAGCTGGCCAATTCTGCAAACCACTTTATATTGCCAGGTCTGAATCATGCATGAAAAGTTTCAGTTCATGTTGTAAAACAGCTTTGTTTGGCAGCTCTCATGAAGGGCGAGCTGAACTGCATTTTAACCCATTTTGCTTCTGCAGCAGACACTGAGGCCTTGCCACAGATGCAAATTATGACACAAAAATATGCAAATGTTTCATACAAGCAGAATAATGCAGACACCAAACGGTTCAGTGCTTGATGTGCATCAGTCATAAACACACACATCAACATGGTAAGGCAGCAAGATTTCCACGTCCTCCCCAACAAGTATGCTAAAAAATTGGAATATAAAATTGGAATGGTTGAACAAAAAACAAACAAAAAAGATTTTTTAAGGGCATTCTCCACTCCAGTGTTTCAAAGCAAACAACATTCTCGTTTTTATTTCCGTATGTAGTGGAATTCAGATGGGTGAAAAAAGAAAGAAGATTTTTTAACAATACTTCTCCATTTTAAAAATAAAAGATCCTTTAATGATATTCTCCATTTAAAGTTCAACGCAAAAAAAAAAAAAAAAGGTGCAGGAAGATGGGCTGGAGGATGAGGAGGAGCAGAGAAGAGAGGGGAACAGGGAATAAGGGTTGAAGGGGGATGGAGGAAATCTCCCCTAGAAAAGTAAGACAGATAAAACAGTGGTTCAAGTCTTACAGATGTTTGTCAGTGCTGTGATGTCACCATGCAGAGGTTGACACATGTGTAGGATGCCCTGCAGAAAATAACAGCAGGTTAGACTACAACAGGCACTCTCTTCATTTTCTGCATACACAACACTAATAACACTAATGTTAACAGGCACTCTCTTCATTTTCTGCATACACAACACTATAACACTAATGTTAACAGGCACTCGCTTCATTTTCTGCATACACAACACTAATAACACTAATGTTAACAGGCACTCGCTTCATTTTCTGCATACACAACACTAATAACACTAATGTTAACAGGCACTCGCTTCATTTTCTGCATACACAACACTCATAAATGGGGAGTTTTTATTATACTCCATGTTTGGCTAGTATACTTATCATGTCAGCACACACAACACTCATAACACTAATGTTAACAGGCACTCACTTCATTTTCTGCATACACAACACTAATATAACACTAATGTTAACAAACGGCAAAATATCAAGAAGATAATATAGGTGAGCTAGGAGCAAAAATATTTGGGTTCATTATTTTCATCAACCATGGAAACTGACAAAGCTCCCAGCTTCAAGCTTGAAGAACACAGCCTGCTTAGAAATGTTTATATGTAACGCATTACTCTGAAAAAAAAAAAGAGACAGAAAGTTATAAAGGAAAAGTTCAATCTCAAAATATTGACATGGACAGCGGAAGAGAGTAAGAATTTGTATATGGGGAAGTGAATGGAGAAACGGAAAAAAAGGGGGAGTTAAGAGTGGGAAATGGGTGAACAGTGTAGAAGGTAAGGGGAATAGAGATGACATGGAAATAAAATGTTAAGAAATGGAAGACACAGACTGAGGGAGGAAGGAGGACAGAGAGAGAGAGAGAGAGAGAGAGAGAGAGAGACAGAGGAAAATGTGCGGCGGTAGGAAGGAGACTAAAGAGAAGAAAGGTTAGGGAAGAGGGAAAGTGTGAGCAAGGGAGGCCCCCTGTCCATTTCTTTAAATTGCAGACATTTTCCCTTTAACTTAAGCGATGGAAAATAGAAGGAAGAGGGAAAAGTAACACACACTGTGACTGGCTGTGAAAGAAGCGTCACAATCACGTACTTTGAAAGCCAGTGCAGTCACCCCAGGACTGTATCCCGACCTTCTTGTTGCGTCCCTGCACACATGAAATGGAAAAAAAAAAAAATTTTTTTTTTTTTTTTTTTAAATTATCTCAATAAGCTACCACAAGCCCAACTGAACTTTTTTTTTTTTTTTTTTACATAACTTTCCTAGCCCATTCAGTAAATAATATTGAGAGACCCTCACCTTAAATCCTTTCAGTTATCAATCATTATTAATTTGATAATGATGATAATGAATACTTATATAGCGCCTATTCTCGGCTAGACGCCAAGCTCTAAGTGCTTTACAATCAACACTCGTTTACACAACGGGCTGCCTACCTGGGTAGTGCCGACTGAAGAGCTGCCAGCTGGCGCTTCATTCAGTCGTTTCCCGTGTCATCCAGTCAGTATTGTTCAATATCGATCACTCATTTTCTTTACTTCCTTCATTCTTTCCATTTCTTACTCAGGGTGCATGCTATGTGTAACGTGTCATCCAATTTACTGATATATCCAGCTGTTCATCCTGTGCACTGTGGTCTTGTATCTCAGCACATGAAGTGTAATGTATTGAGATTCTAACAAAAACTTACTGGCCACATGGCTAATGTGTGGCCTATTCCAGGCTAGGCTGTAGCGGGTTCAATTCCCATCAGAACCTCTGATGTTGCAGAATTATTTTTGGCCTACGACCAGCTCTTTTCCAGCTGAGACTGCCACAGGCTCAAATGATAAGACTGCAACCTCACAGTTGAGTTCAATCCAATTAATGCATGCCTCTCTGACAGTGTTGCTCAAATTTTCATACCACTACTGCAGGGTGTCTGTATATCTCAGACCTAGCTGATGCTAGAATATATCATGAAAGTAAGAACAGAGTACAGCCCTGTCATACAGACACAGACTGGAATGGAACCACATAACATCATTTTCATCCTCCTCCTCATCACTGATCAGCATCACAATGTCTAAAATTCTGTTGTCCTTCATGCCCTGCACTTATCACGACCTCAGTTTTGATTTTTCCTCTCTGCATCCATGCCCTTGGTGACTTCATGTTGTGGTTGAGAGTACTAGCCAGCTCATGGGAACTGTCATAAGACAAACATGATGATACCCTCTGGAGAATCTTTCATTGCCAAGTGCCATGCCTGCACCATGATTCATGCCGAACTTGCTTTAGTTTTTGCGCACATCCACGGCTAGACTTGTGGCATTTTCTGAGTCGGTTTACCTGAAAAAAATGATGGGCTTTTTTTTTAACTTCACAGGGTAAAGGGATGGAAGGGATGGCTCCTTGATTTTGACTGGCTAAATCTCAACACTGCTTTAGGTCATCCTCTCCCATATTCTCATGACGATGTTCCACACCGTGTAAGAATAAGGCACTATTTGGACAGCTAAGTATGAGGGGAAAAAAGTAAACAAAACATGAAAACAGACAGACAGATCACTCACTCACGCCAAAGGAAAGCGCCCGTCAAAGCTGTGGTTGTCCACACGAGTCAGAACAGCCAACACTTTGATCACCTGTTCAATGACGCTCTGAGATTCACGCAGAGAGAAACTGGACAGCAGAGTGACCACCTCCTGAAATTGACACAGGTATGCCACTTGGAAAGAAATAGCCCAATACGCAATTTGGACAGAGTAATCATCAAATGAAAGCAAACTACAGTTATGATTTTGTGTAGTTGTGATCCCTTTAATAAAACATTCTAGGAGTTCCAAAGGATTTCCCCATCATAACAGAGAAGCTCTCTCAACAATTCAAAGGTCACCAGGATGTGTGACTTATGAATGAACACTGCATATTTCAAGCTCAGATGTGCTTCATCTGGCATAAGTACATTAACACTGGAAATGAAAATGACTGTCAGCAAAGTGTATACTGCGCTCATTTGTGTGTGATCTGTTTCTTCTGCATTGGTCAGTTCTTTAAGAGGGTGATACGTTTTGACGCCCAATGCAACCATGCATTTCTCGAATTTGAGCTATGTTTTAAAACAAAGTATAAACATGCCGTTTTTCACAAAATAATCATTCACATTTGAATAAAACATGAACAAAAGTGTCACTTTTATCATTCTCATTGGTCATGAATAATAAGGCAAAAATGTCCCCAATTCTGTAGCCCTCTCCAATCAAGAAACTGCTTAACAAGTTGTGTGAACAAAAACACACCAGTAAATATTTACTTTCAAAGATTTCAGACAAGAAAGGCAGATGCTTATTAAGTAGAATAAGCCATTTAGGTCAAGATCTGTTCTGGTCTGTATTTATACGCACACGCCAGTTTCTAAACCAGCTTGTTCTATGTGAAATTTACTCAAGCAAACACCTACATATGTACTCATAAATCCTCACATACAGGCTTAGGAATGCGAACATACAAAAATTTGATTTTTAAATGCTTATCTATACAGAAAGAAAAAATCTTGAGAAACAATATTTCTGTTTTTAAAAAAAAAGGCGAAAAATACAACACTTACAGTCAACAGATTCATATACAATGAATGAAATCGCTGAACTTGACTGGGGGGCTAAGTCATCTTCATTCTCAGCATCATCACTGTCATCACCTTCTATATCATTTGATGAGTTCTGCACATGAAATCAAGAATACATACAGCAAACAAGCATCTTTCTCTTGTCTTTGACCAGGAGAATAATCCTAAAACCATGAATTCAGCCAAAACAAACTCTGTATCAAAAACTAAAGGACTATTTCACAAAAGTACTATCACACAAATGTTATCCATTCTATATCAACTTGTCACAATCACAACAGCAGTAGCCATTAACCGTATCTCTGCCAGCAAACACCTTCACAACAAGAACGCCTCTCTTTCTCATAACCCCTAACCAAACCCTCCACCCCTATCCCCCTCCTCTTTGTCTTCTTGCTTGACAAAGATGTGTCTGATGAAAAACTCAGCATACTCATGTGCTCAGCATACTCATGTGTTCACGCTCATAAAGCCCTTCTCACATTTCCCTCCATACCCCTTCCTGATCTCTCGTTGTCACTCTCCTCCCAATAGTCATCTTTTCGCTTGACAAGTGTCTATCTGTTGACAGGCTGGGTTCATCAAGGTATGTCATGCATCTATCCATGCACACCTGATCTTCTGTTACTCTGTTGAATGTCATCACGTCCATTCAGCACCTTTAAGCAAGTTCACAGCTAATGTCAGCCTCACATCCACTACATCCTTGACAATACATGATCACCCAAAAGACTGATGAAGTCATGAGCACTGATACTGGCCCTCTTTCTGTATTGTTGTTATGGTGGTTTGTTGCCATGCCCTGGCTAAAAGACTCCAGCGATCATCCAAACAGCCAAAGTACTTGAACACTATGGTACAAATGCGTCAGCTGGGGATAAGAACATTATGTGTGTGTGACCATTTTTGATTACCCCCGCCACATGGGCAGCCACACTCCGACTTTGGGACATTTTGGAGACTGATAATGTCATGCTAGGAGCTTGTCACAACTGAAGACAATCCCCGCATAACTGTGCAGAGCATAACAACATTTTGATGTGGCGTTGGTGTTCTAGCCAATATCGAATGACCTGACACAGCCTTAAGCCAAGGCGGCTTTCTGTATTAAAAAGCAGAGACAGCACAAGGATGCAAGCATTACTTGGAATAACAATCCTTTCACAACAAACCAACCTGCGAAGAGCATGTGTTTTGTGTGTTGCTGCGGCTTCTTTTGTTGGACTGGGACTTCTGACTGGAGGCCAGGGTCTGGGTGCCTCTCTTCTTGGTGCCCGACTGACCTGTGTCATCGTACAGGAACCAGGTCATGCAGTGCTTAACAATTAGTGCAAGTCAGCCAGAATGCAGTCCACTACAAGCACAACTCAAACAAAAAAAACCAAAACAGAACGCCCCAACTTGTAAATACTTTCAGTACTAACTACAGCTGAACTCAAAGCAAACGAACAACAACAAAAAAAACCCCACCTTGTAAATTCTTTCAATACTAAGATCAGGTTATGAAGAAGCATAAGTGTATAACCTTTTTACATGAAGTGTTCTTATACGTATGTGGCGCGGCGGTTAGTGTCATGGGTACCATGTGGCAGATCAAGGATCAAGTCTCATAGAAGGTATACATTTAAAGGACATTTTTGGTCTCAACTATCTCCTGCCCAACAATACTGAGAGTATTGTATACTCAAAAATGGAATCAAGTTTCCTTCACTCAAGAGAAGCGTCTCTAAGTGTTGCTCTGAGCTCAAATTTCTTGGCCCAAGCAGCAGGTGTTTGTATGTGTGTTAGACATATTTTGTAACGAAGTGTAAATATCCTGTAGTCTCAGACCAGAACGGCATCACCTTCATTACCATCGACACAAATGAAAAAAATCTTGAAATCTCAAAATCTTCCACACTCTACTCTCATGGTAACCTCAGTTTCAATTTCCTCTTCAGTCTGTGTATGTGACGACTTCTCGTCAAACCTTCAGAATTCATAAACTCAATGACAGTGTTGTTAGTTAGATATGGTTTGACTAGGCGTTTACTGTTGTCTGCAAAGGATTTAGTGGGTGATGTTCTATGCATGCTGAATTGAACAGTCACATTAAGTGACTCGGCAACAAAGCAGTTCCCTCTGGTTGGGTCCCTCACAATGACCGACACTGATGACTGCTCCCTGTGGAATGTTCATGCTGCGGCTGAGTGTGAGTGTGGGAACCAGAACGGGCAGCATGAGAGTAATGCCACTAGACACAACAGATGAGAAAATTTTAAGCGAAAAATAAATATGCTTAACGTCCTAGCCAACGGTTTTGATGCCATCAACTCTTATGGACTTCATCATTTTCCAAAAACATCATATTCACACAAAGATGTCAGGGAATTCTTACAACAGTTTATTTGTCTGACCATATAAAACTTAAATGTTTTAGCTTCTCCTTAGCTTGACACTGAAATCAGACAAAAGAAACAAGTTCCAATTTAAAAAATAAATAAATAAAATAAAAATAAAATCATTAAAACCATTCAGTTCAGGGACTCACCAAAAGATGTGTTGACTTTGAGCATATTCACTGCTCTCAAAAGTAAATCTGGACTGTACACCTTGAAAGCACGGCTCCCTGAATACACACAGACACACACAGACACACAGACACACACACACACACACACACACACACACACACACACGTAACAGTGTACATATTCACAGCCATGTCACATTGATCTGTCTTACATTACATCGATTTGTCACTGTTCAACTATTTTCAATCATACCATTCTGTGCTGCATTGTGCAACTTCCATTTTACTCTTGATTTACAAAACAGAGTACTTGCTCAGAAATTACAGTTCTGTCCACATGTGTCAACAAGTGTTGCACAGATAACACAAGTACAAGCAAACGATTTTCCAATAGCCCTTCCACCCCCAAACCCCTTTCCGAAAGAAAGAAAAAGAATTCAGAGTCCAACAGCCCTAGTAGGTGGAGACAATACAAAGAAGTAAAATGAGCCCTGTAAATTTTCATCATTTCTTCAGCATGTAGAATTATTATCAAGTTTAAAGTCTGAGCCCCAAAACATCAGACACACAGTTCCTTCTAAGCAAAACCTGATACTGAAACTCAGGGGATACTGTAACAGAATTTTACTACAGAACAAAACTTGCCACAGAAGAAAACTGTGCCATGTTTTATCTGTCATGGATGAACTGGCAACAGTTGTGATCATAGCTGTCTCATTGCAATATCGCGGCCAGGGAAAGGAAAAAAAAAAAAGCCTTCCAGTAAAATCTGACTGGTCATCAGGACCAGCAGCTAGTTCCAGTATTTACACGACTAAAATCAGTATTTTACTGGCTGTAGCCAGTTACTAAGCAACCTTGAATCATTAACTCTTCCAACAGATTTTTTGGTGGCCACAATCAATGCTGAACAATTTGTTCAGTCTGTTACTATACAATTATGGTTATGATGTCAAAATCTTTAAAAACAATGAAATACTGCATATTCATGCACAGAATATTGTTTCCAAACTAGGTCAGAGTGTACACACTGTCTGATCACCATTCTACAAGAAACGAAAAAGGCCTTTTGGGTGATGATTAACAGAAAAAAGTACAAATAAATAAACAAGTTTTTTTTTTTAACTCAATATTCTAATGCAATTCCTACACAATAATTAATGTCCAACATGCAGAAAATTAGAGAAACTTTACTCAGTTACATTCTGTGACAAATTTACAGGTGCTTTGAGCCAGATATTGCAATGGGCGCAATGATTATCAAATCAACGGGTAGGAGCATAAGATGCGGTTTACTATGAATTAGAAGATGGATTACCTGGCAAGCTGACAAGATTGAGATACACTGTTGCAGCAACAAAGGCTGCTTCCTTCTTCTGACCATGGTATGCCTGAAAAAACAATTCACACACACTAAATAGCCTAACATTTACTTACATATATCTCTACATGCATTTTTCACATAGTCATACATCTATACAAATAGCTTATCCTTACTAGACATGGAACATAACCATGTTATTAGGATACAAAAGTAATTAAATAAATGACTAAAATTAAATAAATATGAGAAATAATAGTGGAAGAGAAGGGAGCTAATCCCGCCTCCGTATTCAGTTATGCAGAAAGAAATGATGATTGGCTTGGTGAGCCCACTTCAATGCACCATATTCAGACTAGCTCAGTTTTCCATCCTCTCCACTCCAGAATTCAGACTTTGTTTTTTTTGGCACTCATGGATCCTCACAAACTCCCTGTCAAGCCTGCCTTTGTTTCTGACGGAGAGATTTCTCTCTCCCTTTCTTCTCAAGGAGTATTTTATCTGATAATGCTTCCAGGTTTATGTTCTGTCGCAGCCTCTCTTCACCATCTGGCTCTATCGCCGTACACAGTAGCATCAATCTTGCCTCCAATCTGTCTGCTACAGTTAGTAACTTACAGGTCTGTCCGTCTTACCGCAAGTGGTGCCTTCTATCTGACACACATGAGATCTACAAATCCTGTACAAAATGTTCCCCCCATTCGTTCCTTTCAACTTACGTGAGAACTGGTCAGTTAAAACTTGATGTTCTCTTCCTGAGTTTGATATTTGATGTACCCTTCAAGACGGACTGCCAGTTTGGCCGAGAATTGCCCGCCTCTCCAGCTACACCAGTTCTGGTTCTGTAACAGTTCCGAGGTCCACGGAGACAGGCAAGCGTCTCTTTCCCACCCACCCTGTGCTCTCGACCCCTCAGCACTTGTAAATGAAGAGAAGCACCCTGGGAATGTGGTTTTATCGAGGATGTGTTATTCTGCTTGCCCCCAACAAGGCTCGAGGCTGGACAGTTTCCCTCTGGGAGGAGATTCAGCAAGGCTCCCTGCTGCAAAAGAGCGAGGCTCAGCGAACACTGACTGGGTGGCCTTGGCGTTCTCTGATGATGGCAATTCAGGTGTGTATTGTGATAATGCAGACAAATTGACAAGGGTGACAACAGAGACAATTTTTGGGATTATCATGATTTTAAAGTATATAATTTCAAGTTTTGAGGTTTCTCTTGTTAAAGCAGCTATAAGCGATTGCACAAGATACATTACCTACCTCATATTTCAACCCTTACCCTCCTCTACAGGGGTTATGTGTAAAATGATGTTTTTGCGGATATTGTTTGTGACAGAGTTGGTCACTCCTTTCTCTCCTCTAAAAAAAAAAAGTACCACAGTTCAAGATGCCTGGACGGAAAAAAAATCCAATCTTTTTGCTCAGTTCCATCTTCAGTCTCAGTTTGCATCTCCTTAAAATCTCAGTCGAGGATCGGACTAACCTGCGCAGCTGAGGAGCTCATCCCTTTGTGTCATCTCCAACTTCATCCCTTGGGATCAATCGTTGGCCAGTTGGGATGTCCTACGTCCCATGACTCAGGTTTTTTTGTGTCCGCCCTACAGCCTTTGACCTGGCTTGTTTGAAGTCCGGGGTTCTCCTGCTTCTCCTTTTGTCATCGCACTTCATTCCAGTGAGTCAGGCTGGGGTGCATGCCTTTTCCCCTCTCCTGGATACCAGGGTTACTTGGTCACAGCAGTTGGCAAAAGACAATATCAACATCCTCAAGCTGAGAACAGTCTACCCTGGTTTGAGCCACTAGTCTCAGATTCTGGAAGGCAAGACTGTTACCGTGCACGTAGACAAATCCACTGTGGAGGCTCATTTGAAAAACCAAAGCAGGACTCGCTCCAGACCTTGAACAACTTGTTAATGTCTCTTCATCTGTTCTGTCAGACTGTGAAGTTTTCTTTACTTGTTAACATATCTCTGGCAATCTGAATGTCCTTGCGGATTCTCTTTCTAGGAAGGGCCTGCTTCTCCTCTAAGAATGAATGTTAACACAAGGCCGTGTTAGGTCAATGTGCAAAGTTCTGGGAGCCCTGTTTGCCACAAGGTGGAATAAGCAGCTTGAGTAAACCATAATGTTTAAACTAAGGTCATTTAATCATTTCACATGACAGAGAACTTTAACACTAGACAGCACTTATCCTTAACTAATGTGTTCAACTGAACAAATTTGAATAAGACCAAACTAATTCTCAGCCATTCAGTGTATTTTGAACAGCAAGACAAAAGTAATCTTGCTTTCTCAGCTGTAGATGAAAACCAGGCAAAATGAAGAGAGTCACTAAAATTTGAAGAAGTTTACAAAGTTCTTTAAAAAAAAAAAAAAAAAAAAAAAAAAAAAACAAACAAAAAAAAAACCCAATAACCAGGCTATCACACAAAAATGATATACTCAATTTCAAAAGTATGTCAGAAAAACTGGAAACTGAATAACCAAACTCCTAACTGTTTCTGATTGTAATACACAGTCAGTTACTAAACTCCTAGTTGTTTCTCATTGTAATATGCAGTCAATTACTGCTATCAACCTTTTCTGTGTGGCGTAATCTGGCACACTTACCTTACTGTCATGTTCCATGGGCATAAGATGGGCCAGAAGAGCAACAAGCGCCTTGTGGGAAACATCGTTCACCAGCAAGGAAGTCCACAGTCCTGCAAGCCATACAGGCATGTATTCAACTTGTTTCATAGTGCTGCAACATCTAGCCATTTGTGTCAATAAGCGGTAGGTACTGTGGTCATCTATACATGTGTGTTTTGCAAACTTCAATCAGAATAAAAATCTGTAACAGCAGTTCATACAATCCCATTACACATTATCAAAACGGCAATCTATACATTTTCTAAAGTACTTTTAAAACTCTGGGACGAAAAATCACAAACCACAGATCTGTGCTAGAATTAAGAGGCAGCAGTGCAAAATATCAAATTCAAATTATATGTGATTGTGCTCTAATACACACTATCACCATAAAACTTCAAGAACTTTCAAAAATTAATTTGTTACTGAATCTGAGTGAACAGAATGGTCCTAAAGCTCACCCTCTGTCTCTGACTGAGAACGGTGCCATTTTTTAGCCACGTCGTGCAGCTTTTCCAATTGCTCAATGTAGAATCCTTCACTCTGAAGAAGGTCCTCCGTTGCAAGAGGCAATGGAGTCAAGTCCAGAAAATGATTGTTCCAGCATTCCTTGACCCAGTCTGAAAAAGAAATTCATCAAATCAGCTGCACAACAATAAACTTTCTGACCTCGTAGATTACTGCTTTATTGCTGCTTAAACTAAATAAGAAAAAAAAAGAAATTGCACACCCTTTCAAGTGTGTGTATGTGCACATTTTGCATATACGTGAATCAAAGAAGTGTGTGTGTGTGTGTGTGTGTGTGTGTGTGTGTGTGTGTGTGTGTGTGTGTGTGTGTGTGTGTGTGGTGTGTGTGTGTGTGTGCGCGCGCGTGTGTGCCTGTGTGTATGGGCTTATCTGTGTTTGCCTGGTGAATGCAAGCATGTGTACCATGTATACATGTGCACATACATGTGCAGATGAGCTTGTATCATGTACGTTTGTGTGTGCAAGTCTCAAGTCAATGATTCCTTGATTACAGTTTTCAATCTTATTTTGCAACAAACAGACATCACTGAAAACTGGTATCCATCACTGTTCCGATTTTTTTTTGCAGTTCTAGGAGCACAACTAACAAGCTCAACAGTGCTTGGCAATCGCAGCAACTGACTAAATGAACAACATGAACACAAGCTGGCCTAGTACTGTGACTGTGATTGTGAAGAACCTTAGTCATGCAGAATAGCAACATGACTTAGGTGGAAGGATTATGACGAGTGAACTACCTTCCTTTCATTACGAAAGTCACAGAGTTCCTCATGACGAATCATGGGAATCTCACTGCTTCAGTGGAATTCAGGAAAAGCCCTTTTATTTAAGCTTTTACATCAGTTACATTGCCCTCAGACCTTCATCACTATAGGATGCCTATGCAGATAGTTTCCACTGTCTCTGAGTTCCTGACTTTGGCACATTATTGTAGCACTTGGCTCCTGACCCTGCTTCTGCTCTCCCAATCGATCCCTCTTTTTCTCTCTCTCTCTCTCTCTGAACATAAAATGTAATCCATTATCAAAACAGACAGCACTGGCTATTTTTTGTCAAGCTTATTTTTCATCCATTAAATCCGGAGAATGTTCTACTTTCAGAATCTATACTTAGCATAGAGCACATAAATGCAAAATTAACTACTTAGGAGTCTAGCAAGTTTTCCTTATCTTTTAATCCATACTCTAGCAAGTTACTAACCATAATCATGGTCTTAGAATTCACAATAACACTGGCAGCAAAAAATTAGGCCTGAAATGTTTTTCGTTCTCAAAGGGGTTAAGACAACTGTTATATTAACATTAATATTTAGAATACCCTTGTATATTTACTGGATCTATTTCTTACTCTCATATGAAGAATTCAGGGAAGATAAAAAGACTGAGAGTGTAACAAGGAATTTGTTGATCTTGCTTTATTGCCATACCTTGCTTGCTCACTGCGCATTAGTAATTTCTGCTCTCCATTGTGGACACTGTCTGATACTGAGTTGTGATCTGTGTTGTTATGAGTATCCGTGAACCCCAAAAACATATGGTAGAATGATGTTAAGATGTAACTGCATACTGACGGCACTGTTCATTTTTAGATCTACTGATTTTTTTTCCACGTCACTAGGGACAGTGAACTGTCAGCTTTGAACACTATCCAGGGCTTAGCATGATGGAAGTCGAAGCCCATTCCTCTTGTTTTGCCACCATTAATCCTCCTTAAACTGATCCAGTCACTTATTTACACTTATTTTCGAGCAAAAAAAAAAAAAAAAAAAAAGATGCCACCAGTGATTCAAACTTACGATTGTCCGCACAGCAGGCAAACACATCCATATATCACATATGAGGACAAAATGTAATCACTTAAAAGACTAACTTGCCAAGATGCTTCCCGGATGTCGTTATTGTTATCGTTAAGGGTGAGATTTACATCCTATTGGCCTGAGGCCCTTAAGGACAAGGTTACTGCAGACATAGGTCTACATCGTCGTGGCAACTGCTGTCGCCAGCAGTAGTGGGTGGGTTTCAGTGGGGGTTGTCGCATTCCTGTCTCTGAGCTCATGTTCCTCTTGAACATGGTTAATTCTGGTCATGTTCTTCTTGAATGTTGGTTCAATTTTGGTCGTGTTGCTCTTGAACGTTGGTTCAATTCAGCTTGTGGTCAACCGATGATAGACGTTAGTGTGTGTTGCCTGCTGTCCCCCAAACATCAGGCTGTCTTCAGGACCACTGGGTGGCCTTCTTCATGCTCGGGTGCCGATGGTCCTGTGCCGGGAGGGAGCCAGACGAAAGTCACTGGAGCGCTGCACGAGCCCCTAATACTTGCTGACTGTGGCCATGAGGGCATTTTTCACCCCAACCCCATTAGGAGTGCCCACCATGTCTGCCTCCCCACAAAACAGAGCATGGCTGTCAGGGCCATGGTAGTCACAGTTTGGCAGCGTTCCTTCGCCAATCACCCCCATCTCCAGGAGCTGTCCCCCGGTGACACAGGCTAGACCTGCTATCACCCACATGGCTGGAAGGTTGTCTGCGCCGCCCGACACTGATCTCTCACATCAGTGTCCCTCAAAGAAAGGAGAGCTGCCATCTCTCCCCTGGCGTCCACTGCTATGCCACACTCGCTGCGAACTGGGGTCCCGGATGTCCGATTGAAATACTTTTTGTACCCTTTCATTGCAAAAATATTCGTTCTTTCTGAAGGTTTTTTTGTTTGTTTTGGTTTGTTTTTTGATCCAGTGAAAGATTTTTGTTCTTTGACATTTTACTGTAAGTGTAAGAGACAGTGACAGTCGATTGACAGTACAGACAGCAGTGAACAGTGAGTGATACGGGTGGAGGAAGAATGCTGCCTTTTTTGTGTCTTAAATCAATGTGATATCTTTGATATCCAGCCTACCTTCTTCAAGCGACTGCAGTGGTAGAGCATGCACTGCATCCAATGTTATAGTTACCAGCTCCGCCATTTTCAAGTTTTCCGCCCAGAGTCAAACAAACGGCCTTGCACCATTTACTTCCTCTGTCAAGGTGAAAGGGTATCGTGCATCTCAGCTATTGATTGGTTGTCTTCACCACACCCTCACTTGCTGGTGCCGACGATCACAGAGGACACTGTGTTCAATATGCAGTCCTCGATGTTTCTTCGCAAAGGTTTGATTTTCGTTTATGGCATTGATGAAGAAGCTGCAGTGATTTTCAGTCCAATTTTGACATTTATTCTGTAACAACTGACAGCGGTAATGAGTCGTCGATCGATTTGACAAATGAGTAGACTGCGTAGCACAGGCGTCCAAATGGAGTCAATATTAGGGGCCCATACTAAATTACTTTAAATTTTCAGGAAATTTCAAAGTTCAGAATATAAAGGTTTATGATGAGATTGATTTTCGTTGTCAGTCTGTCCGTATTTCGTCAAAGAAACCGCCAGCTACTGCGATGTTACAATGTATATCAAAAATTAACTGAACAAGACGGTTGCAACAAAATGTGTTGAAGTGGACGTTACTTCCTACATTTCAAAATTCATGATGCGCTAATGACAATTAGAGTGTTTCATTTTCCCAATCAGACGTATGATAGTATGTTTCATTTTCGTCACAGAGCAGTGGTTGTATAAACAAGGACAGTTCTAAAAAAAAAAAGCCGTTTAATACGGGCTTGCCCTGCAAATGTCGGGCAGAAATGTTACGAAACGAGCAGCAGACCTGACCCACATTCTAGAGGTACTTTTCGAAGTTGTTAAAGTGGATCAAAACTTTGCTCAAAAGCATAGATTTCGTATTCTGCATGTGGATAGATGGTTTTCCGTGTATGTGTTTTGATTGTGGCCACACAACAGAAGAAATTGAAGAAAAGAGGACTGTGTGCCATGTAACTAACAGTAAACATCGCTGGCTGTGTTCCAAATTAATTCAGATTGAAATAAAACTTTTGTTTTTCTTAAAGACAGATAAGTCAGTCACTTTTTGATACAAATAGACCATATTCCAAATTTGTTTGTTGACTAAGTTAAATCTAGTCACAATCACTCGCAGGGTGCTGAAATGAGCTTTCAACATGTACGAGACAGTCCAGGGATATAACGGACTTCATTTTTCAAAACAACATGCACATAAAATAATTGTTGGTAAGCATGACATTTTCTTCCTCTCAAACCAGTTCTCTCTTAATCTGATATAAGTTGTACTGGTAGGGAGTTTCACATATGACTCAAAATCTGTAGAGAGAGAAAATGCTGATTTGAAATGTATCACTAACAGTTAGCAGTAACCAACATCTATTTTTTTGTTTGTTGTAAAGCAGGGAAGTACATCTTAGAGTCATGGTGGATATAAAGGGTAAAAACACATTTAGGACAGGTTCCCCATTATGGACCAACTGGCTGAAGGGGGGGGGGGGGGGGGGGGGGTGTAAATATTTCAGAAGCACACCCTGCATAACACTGTTAACAGCAGTGTAAAATTACTTTGGAATCAACAATAGATCATACTTACACACACGTATACATGCACATATCTGCATGTATGCACATGCACAGACATGCGCACTTGTGGTAACAGTTTTAATGTTGGTCATAAAGCATGTCATGTATTATACAACAGCAACAAAAATTAAGGAAAGTAAAAGAACCTGTGCATAATTTATTTTGAAGACACTCTACACACACACACACACACACACACACACACACACACACACACACACACACACACACACACACACACACACATGTTTTTATATGACTTGACCTTTTCATGCACACACATACACACCAAATGTATAGTATCTTTTGTTTTGGGGGCCTATAGAAAGAGGTTAACACACACACGTGCACGCGCGTGCACACACACACACACACACACACGCACACATACACACACTCTCGCACGCACGCACACACACACACACACACACACACACACACACACACACACACACACACACACACACACACACACACACACACACACTCATTCACTCACTCACTCACACACTCAGTAGGGTTCTACAGTCATTCTTCTCTGGTAGACAAGCGCGCCCTAAATTAAATGAAAATTCTGTCTCTTTGCCAATTTGTTGCTTCAATTTGCCTCTTTGCCAAGTTATGGCTTCTTGAAGGTGTTGTTCATCAAGTTCTTCTGCAGCTTTTCACTATTTTAATCACATTATCTTCAGTTTCCTTCCAGTGACTGGTATCTATTTAACTAGTGCATTTGTTCATTTCTGTCATATATTGTTGTTGTGGTCTAAAAGGTTGGTGCTTGTCTTTCATACAATCAGGAATATTGACAACTCTCAGGATTCAGATCTGTGTCATTACTGTGCAACCCAACTGCTTTGATCAATTCCAGGTAGTGAGAAAAAAGATGTCTGTTTTGTTCTGTTTGCCTCTTGTCCCCAGAGCACGCAAATACCTAAGCTTCTCACTGTTCGTTTTGTTAACTCCTCAGGATATGTCAGAGGGAAGTAACGCTCTTGTTCAATCCAAAGATCAAGCTGAGGATTATCACATCAATAGTATTTCCTTGGTAATGACCAAAATGGCTGAAACAGAGTATAGGCCTTGACCCCTGGGAATAACATCCACTTCCTTGAATAATATATGAACATCATTTGTTTGGAATTAAATACCAGCAGACATAAGTGAAGCAAATGATATATTCGTATTTTTTACACTTTATTTTAGGGGTGATGAAGTATATTTCACTGAAACCATAAATTTCTTTGTCCACATGTAAATCTGTACTATTTTCTTTAAATGTTTGATCTTATACTAAATTTTTAGAGTAAGTGATATTTTAACTCTTTCATTGTCACCGTCATTGTATAGTCAGAACCTACAGTAGAAGCTTGGCACCTCAAGGATGTATGTTCAGTATTTGTTTGAGTGTATTTACTTTTTAGGTTTCCACACGCATTAAACAGCATACCGAATGAATTTGTGTGATGTCATCTTTAAGATGACAACAACTGGTTTAGTAGTTCAAAAGTTACAACCTCAGTAGCTCTGCTAAACACCTTGTTTTCCACTGGTTACAGTTCGGGCTTAGCTTGCAAGAAAAAGGTTAAAGAAAAATGTAACTGTTGTTGAAATTGAAGCAGGAAAAGTGATATGTAAAGGATTGGCGTTAAATTTCATTGTTTGTGAATAGATATTGATATGTGAATGATAGTTTCCTGTTTCCACACGGATTTGGAGTCAAGTTAATGCCTTATTTAGCTTTTTTTTTTTTTTTTTTTCAATAAACAGGAATTTTCAGAAATGTCGTTCCTCAGCTGTGTGCTTGGCACAGACAGACATCGGCACTGGCAGGAACCAGGGGCATTCTAGAAGGAGAAATAAGCGCCATCAAAGAGGCAGGCACGTGGAAGTCGGAACGTGTCATCGTGTCTGCTCAAGGGCCCACCATCAGTGTCCAAGGCCAGACCAAGGGCATCCTGAACTTTTGTGCCAACAACTATCTGGGACTGTCGGTATGTCTGATTTTACATGTCAGTGTTCTGTTCATGTCTGTTGATGTACATGTGTGTGTCCCATACCTTGCCATCTCAGTTCCTTCATGACCCAGAAGGAGAGTCAGGAGCTCTTTTGGTATAAATTGTACCTTGCCATATGGAATTTCTGTGTTTCTTATTTCCTCTTTTCTCACATTCTCTTTAATTCTATTTTATTTCTTTCTTTACTGTCATACTCTTTTGCTGCCTTTGTGGCTTATTTACCTGTATGTGTACTTGTAAACGTTTACACTTTTTTTCTCTTGTAACCATTTATTGCATGCCAGATTTTTTTGTATTAATCTGGCAACTAGGTAATGATATCATAAACAATGTTTAGAGCGGACTCTAGTTTTCCATTTGGTGTCATGTTCTCTATTATATCAAACTTGCAAGCTGTGTCTGATGGAAAGCTCTGTTTGGGCAAATATATGTGTCTGGCGCAGCACCAAGATGCCATCTTCCATCTGGCGGACAATGCAAGGTTGTTTCCCTTTCTTCAGCATATGTAGCCAAATGCCTTGCTGCTACGCCACTGTGGTTTACGCTTTCTCTTATGTTGTTTGTTTTTTCATCATTTCATGGATCCACTAATCCCCTTGTATTTTTTAAACAATGGGTTCAAGATCTATCCATCATTACTGTCTGCCATTTTACAAGTGATTTTTCCTCCCATGTTTTACTGTTTGTGTCTCCTCACATGGCTCTCGCCCGTTGTTGCCACGAGAGATCAGGCGGGATCAGGCGGGAAAGTGCACCAGACTCTGGAGTATGGAACTGGGTTTTAATCCCAGCCTGCCATTTAGGACTCTTGATGTTGATCCTCTGGTGCAAGACACTCTGAAACAAAGTGATAAGTATGGACACTGGTCTGCGCACTTGTCATTCAAGGAGAGGTCCCACACTTGTCATTTGCCATTCCCCAGTCAGGACGTCCAGTACAGGAAGGGAGACTAGCCCTTGCTGGTCACCGTGACAGCTCATGTCAGGTGTCATCTGAGCAGTACAGGCTTTGTCATCCACTTTTTACCCTTGCAATCAGATGGGGAGCCCCTTTCCCTCGTGCCACCATCCTGCTACACGCCTGGTTGACATCTTGACAGGGGAACTGCCCCTGAACTGCGTTTGTGTTAGTGATTGGGACGAAAAAGCTTCAGTACAGCCTAGTCTTATGATATGGTTGTTAACATCTGAATAAATTAGCTTTCGTGTTATAAATTTGTTATACGTGCTTTTTTTGCAAGGTATATAGTGTTTTATTACTTTGTTTTTCAGGCCAGGAGGTATTTTTTGTTTAGCAGACTTCTGTGTGGTGGGCTGAGTTGTAATGTCACTGAAATAGGTTCCTTCCTCCTCCAAAGTTGAAGAACCGTGAGACTATTTAAAGTAAGACTAAGACTGTACAGAAATCCCAGAATTTCATACGAATGTTAAAAGTTGGCTGCATTATGAAATAATCCATACACTTGTCATTGCAGATAGGGGTAGAAAATATATATTTAAAAGAAAAAAAAAAAAGTTCTGACTTCTTCATGCCTTTTCAGTTGCTGTGCTTTCAGTTCAACTTTGTCTATGTGTCATGTGACAAAATGGACACACCAAAGGCAATAGAGAATGAAACAGCAACAGGGAAAAATATGTAAAAGTTTTATTTTGATCTGGTGTTGTCAGCTGTAGCAGGAACACTACAAATTTTTACTTCTGCATTGACTTCACTAAGGGTTAAGGACAAGCATACAATGTCAGTTGATACAGTTTGGCAGCAACCTGCATTTGGAAATTCTTTTTAAGGCAGTTTAACTTTTTAGCGCGAGGTGTGTTTCGAGTAGTTTTATGCTGCTAGGTACTATCCAAAAGAAATACAAAATGAAACATAAAAAACAGCAACTGCTATTACAACTAGAAGAAATTTTGAAGCATTTTTTATCTTATGTTGGCTATTAAATGATTTTCAATTCGGATTTGATGTCAACATGTATCTCAGATGATGTGGCTTAACTCTCAACAGGTTTTTGAGATTTCTGCATTTTGCATGACGGATGTTCTTTTTTTGTAACATTCTGTGCATTATTTCTAAAACGATAATATTTTTGTGATGAATGTGGCTATTTCAGGTTTTTTAGGCGATACATTGCTTCAGGTAACAAAAATGTTGTTTTAAATCCCATAATTCCTGGACGAAAACCCTCGATCAGCGGTGATCAAAATCAAGGGAAAGAACTGAAGAGAGCTAATGCGACAGACATCACAGGAGAGAGAGGGCAAGGACCTCTCTGACTCTACACTGCCATCAACAGTTCAATGACCTGTTGAGATGGGCAATGAAAATGCTAATGTTTATGATGAGCCCTCGAGGAATCAAACTCAAAACCCTCAAGCTTGAGCTCAGTGCTTTAACCAGCTGAACTGTATGAGTCCCTCGCTCCATGTCATACCTTGACATTCCCTGAAGATGGAGTATGACTGCCTTAATGGCATTATAAAAAAACTATCATACACACAAAACTCCACTGCCTGTCTATACAGGCAGTGTCCACAGGAGTATCAGCCTGCGTACACAGAAAGAAAGAAAAATACCTTGACGACATAAACATTGGGCCCATTAGAATCTTATGTGGAGGTTGTATTTCTTCTGCTTTTTGAAGCTGTTATTAATGCATCAGTTACAAGTAAAGTTTTGCACACTTGAATAATATGCATGGAGAAAAAGAGAAATGGAAGACTAATAATGAGTTGCACCAGAGCTGTTTATTAACAACCCTTGCTCACCAGATTTTTTATCATCATCATTATTTCCTCTTGTTCCTGGATTCCTGTAGCCCATTATTTCCTTCATTCCTGGATTTGGAGAACAAGAAGAAAAGTATGTAAGGGTTGCACCAATTTCACAGATGTAATGATCCTTCTGTGTTCCACACACTACAAAAGCCACACACTCTCTTGTGTACTGAAATGATGTCAGAACTTGTCTTTCACACTGATTATACTGTAGGTGACATAACTGGTGCGAAACAGGTGGGTTTCAGATTAAACATTTGAAATATAAGTACTAAAGCATGCAAATCAGAGTTTTGCATGCAGTGTGTACATTTTGCATGCACTCACCAGGTAATGCCCACCCCTGAGTAACGTGGTGACAGCCCTGATATGGCCCCTTTGCAGTCGGCTGGGCTATAAGCAACATTATCTTATCTTATCCCACCCCTGAGTTCCAGAGTCACATGTTGGTAATATGATCGGAAAACAAATCACTGTTGTCTCTCAGATTGTCTCTGCCATATCAGCTCTCTGTATCTCATTACCTGTCATGACGACAATTAGTATTTCATAGCACAAGCGTTTACTGTGTCAGTGTCATATATGTTATTGCCTATATTGTCTCATGGAGGGAAAACAGCTGCAGACAACTGTTGTGTATGCAAACATGTCACAGCATCCGGGTCCCTTGTCACATGCAGATGTCACACAGTCATTCTTTTCTGAAAACAGCCGTGCTGATTGCATCACGAATACATTCATTTTCCAGTTCATATTCACTGTCATTGCCATTGCCTCTAACTAGGCCCTTGAGGCAGTTGTTCACTCTCTCATCTTCACTCATTTTAAACAAGAATGATAATTATATCCATCATAGTTGAGTGTATGAATTATCTTAAGAAAACTTAACAGAATTTGAAATTTGTCCATGCCTTCCGTTGTCTATGCATGTGTAGGTGTGTGTTTGATCCTAAGCACCACAGCATGGTTACGATGTGTAACTGACTTCTTTCTCATTCTAGGATGGGGGGTAGGGGGGTGTCCTGGTACCCCATCAATTTGTTAACAATGCTCCTGTGAGCAGCCTGGTCATGATAATGATGGTGCATAGGCAGAGTTCAAGAGAACCAAGTTCATAGGCTGTTGGAAGGGTTTCTTCCAAAGGTTTTTTGTGGTGTAGTTGTCCTTTCTCCAGGAGTGATTGATAGAATTTCTTTAAATTGAAAAAGTAGGAATGAAAGAATTCTTTAACTGAAAAGAAAGTGAAGGATAGTAGGGGGGGGGGGGGGGGGTTCTTTTTTTTTTTTTTCTTTTCTTTTTTTTTTTGGATGGAATGACAACTATTTTCCCTAAGAAATAAAAATGACTGTCTATAATTTATGTGCATGTCTGATTTATTCTTTATTTATTATCATTCTGAACATCGCTGTTGTGACTTGGCACCCACTTGTCTTCAGAATTAAATTCTGACAAAGGCTTTGCGCCTGTGAGAGGAGGGGAAGCAACCAGGCATTAAAGAAGGTGCAGCATCAAATGGATTGTAGAGTCTTCAACTAGACTTTGTTATTGCAACTCTGTCCTCTCAGGCACCTGTAGTTTTACCTGTCAACTATTGCAGACAATTCAAAGCTCAGCAGCATGCATTGTTTCCAAAGCAAGTCACCACGGACTGTCTGTTCACCTGTTTAATCGCCTGATGTTGTCTCCCTTTCCATACTTCCTTGCTCTTTCTGCTTTTCAGCCTAAACGCTTCTTTTTGATCAGACAAATATAGAAACTGAAATTCATCTGCTTTCAAACTAGACACATCTTTTTGATCAGACAAAATAAAAACTGAAATTCATCTGCTTTTCAACCTGGACACATCTTTTTGATCAGACAGATAAAAACTGAAATTCATTCTATGAACTGCAGTTGACTGTGTTGCCCAGGTCTTCCTGTTTTAGCCCATAGCACACCTACTTTAGGTTGCATAAGGAAAAGAAAAAGAAAATCCTACAGTGGTGTATAGCTTGCTAGGGAGAGTCAGGCTCGTAACCAGTCAGTCAGTCATCAGATGAATCACTGTGCCAGTGCAGCAGACCAGACGCTACTGCTGATAGCCATCTTTAAATCTGATAACATTTCCCTAGCGGTGTCATCATTATGATAGAATTCATGATCATCGAATTGAATTTGTTCTTCTCTTTCCCCAGAGTCATCCTGCCGTGATTGAAGCAGGAAAGAAAGCTCTGGACACGCACGGAGCAGGTCTTAGCTCCGTCAGATTTATCTGTGGCACTCAGGTATGTGGGCTTTATATTTAGATGTGTAATTTTTTGTCTAAGATATACAAACACTACCACATTCTCTCTCTCATTCACACACTTGCAGACCATGACACATGCTTACACATGTATGCTTGCAGTTGCGTAATGAAGAGGAAGAGGGAAGTAATCCTAAGTAATTGTTGATAATTGAGCTCGCCGTGATTTTCTTTTCACAGCATAGCGAAGAGGAAGAGGGAAATAATCCTAAGTAATTGTTTATAATTGAGCTTGGCGTGGTTTTCTTTGCACACAGGCAAGACTGAACATAGTACTTCTTCTGCTTGTGTTATGTTCAAAGATTTCCTGTTTTTGGTAAATTGGATACAAACTGGGCGGTATGCTATTGTGTAGGAATTGCTCTTATTTGGCATTCATGTCCTTTGAATTGATATTCTCGGTACTCATGTCCTGTCAGCTCCTCTCTCATGCTCTGATTGTTGTCCATATCTTACATTGATTTTTGATTGGACGTTTGTTTTCGTATTCATTTCTTTCAGCGATTTGAAACAGTTCTGATGTTTTTGGTATCATGAGAACAGAGAATGTTTGGTAGCAGCAGAACCCAGCCCCAACCTCTCCTCGAAAAAAAAAAAAAAAAATCTGTGAAAGTGATCCCTCGATTTCACTTCTTCCCATATCCTCAGATATGGCCTCACACTCTCCTATCCCCATAACCAGAAGCACTCCCCCTCCCCCTTCTCCCACCTCCCTCCCTTACCCCCCCCCCCCCTCCATCCCCTTCTCCTTCCCATCTTGCCAGCCCTATCCAGCCTCCTGCACCTGTATTCAAAATCTGTGATGTTATGGATATGTAAAGTTTGTGTTTCTACTGAATTTTTGTTTTGTCTTAAAGTATTCATGTGTTTGCCCCTGCCTACAGGATATATCCATAAAGAACTGGAAGAAAAGATCGCACGGTTCCACGGCAAAGAGGATGCCATTTTGTACATCAGCTGCTTTGATGCAAACGCTGGCATCTTTGAGGTTCTCTTGACACCGGATGATGCGGTCATCTCTGATGAGCTCAACCACGCCTCCATCATCGATGGCATTCGTCTTTGCAAAGCACAGCGGATGAGATACAAGCACAGAGATATGGGGGGTGGGTGTTTAGAGACATGCATTCTCTTTCTTCAGAAACCTGTTGTGAATGATTTTGTCCGCATTCTTGAGTAGCTTGAGTAGAGAGACAGTGCTGCTGTTTGTGTTTTATGATGCAGGTTATATTCACCACATGTGAAAACAAAGTGACAATCTGACTTAGAGAGCTGGGGGGCCGGAATAGCTCAGTGTTAGAGCGCCAGACTCATAATCTTGGGATTGCGGGTTTGAATCTCTGCCGGGTCGTTTCGGTACAGGGGGATTTTTTCCTCGGAGTTAACATTGGTTCTGACTCCATTTCCCCATACAGTCCTTCGAATGAGACTATAAACCGAGGTTCCGTGTATGAACGCATGCATAGCATCTTGCATGCACGTGAAATCCCATCATCAACTTTTGGAAGAGAAGGCGAGTCTGGCTGTTGGAATGGATGACACGTTACACACAGCATGCACCTTCCCCGAAGTTGAAGTATGGCTGCCTTAATGGCTGGATAAAAAATGGTCATACACACGAAACTCCACTCCCTTTGTTGGGTAGCTGGGATTCATCCTTGCCCGTGTATGCAGGGAATGTCTGCAGGAGTATCAGCCTGTGTATATTCAGAAGAACAACTTAGAGAGCTGGTCATGGAGACTAATGGTCATGCCGAAAACATGATTATTTATCGTTAGATTTTTATCAGCTGGTCATTTTTAGTATGTGAGTGTGTTTCATAGTATCATATTATCTCATTTTCAGTCTGCTTGTGTGTTTTATAGTGTCATATTGTCTCATTTTCAGTATGCGTGTGTGTTTTATAGTGTCATATTGTCTCATTTTCCCAGCTGCCTCTAGAGGTGTGACTCCTGTGCCTCTCATTTGAGTCATTCAGTGCACGGCTATGTTCAGTTCATCCTGTCAGTCACAGCGATGACACAGGCCATCCCTCAGAGAGCAGTCAACATCCGGTCATCATGATACTACCCACCAGAGGAGGCACTGCACCACTGCTGAATCATTGGTGTGAAGTTATATCCGATAGAACCTAGCATATACTGGAAAACCTGCTACTACTTTTTAGTTGTAGAGCCAGCTTGGGTCAGTGACCTGCCACCAAAGGATTCCACCTGGTCTGTCCACAGACAGTTCCCATGAAACCGGTGATGCTAAGAGCTTGGAAACACTCTCACCATGGGCGCAGCTGTGGAAAGGAAATTGAAAGTGAGGTCAGCGAGAGAACAGGGTCTAAAAGGGACACAGTATTTGAAACGTTTATCTGGTCATAACGATCAGTTAGGGTAAGGACGTTGAATCTGATGCTCTGGAATTCCCTTCAGAGACTGCATTCTAGGGCTGTACTTTGGGCTGCCTTTCATAATCTATCTGTGCATCAGCTGACCTGAGGAGAAACGTACATCTGCAATATCAATCAAGACATTTGAGCTAACACTTTCCGAGATGTATTTACGAGCTGGATAAAGCTAACTGTACAGTTTTTGGTCTCCCCATATGAGCATATGGCACAGTTGGCTTTGGCTGGATGCTGGTCTGCAGCAGAAAATCCCAGCAATAGCTTTTTTTTGTCTGTTGTAAATATAATGGTGTACTACTTTCACAGTGGCTCAGGGTTCTGGTCCATCAGTAGCCTCTTTTTTTTCTCTGCAGACTTGGAAACACAGCTGAAAAACAGTGCCAGTTTGCGTCAGCGACTTATCGTGACAGATGGTGTGTTCAGCATGGATGGCAATGTTGCTCCTCTCAGGTGAGATGAAAGGGATGCACGTGTGGTGAACTCTGTGTGTGTGTGTGCATGCAGTGTGTGTGTGTGTGTGTGTGTGTATGTGTGTGTGTGTGTGTGTGTGCATTTTTTTTTCTGTGTTTTTTGTTTGTTTGTTTGTTTGTTCTTGGATTTAAATTTTCAGTAGAAAAAAAAAACTTCTGAATTTGAAACTATATTGATAATACCAATATGTAAAATGTTTACAGTTAAATCAGTGGATAAATGTTTACAGTTGAATCAGTTAGACTCATTTTTGTTCACTTTAAGAATAAGATTTTGGGCCAAACATTCAGTTATGCTCAGGGCACTGTGAAAAGTGTTACACTGTGATTTGTTGTTCATCTGTTCAGAAAAGCTGTCAGATGACAGCTGCGGGGACGCACATGGGAACGTGGGAATTGCAATGGAGGGAGGGACAACAGGAACAGTGTGAAGAAAGTTTGAAGTTATGCTCATTTTGAAAACAGAATTGGGGAATGAGACATACTGTCACTGTTAAAGCATGTGCGTATACTAAATATTGTTGCAATTCAAAAGACTTGATTGTTTGGATTGTGTCATTTCAGGGACATCTGCAATCTGGCAGATCAGTACGACGCTCTTGTTTTCGTTGATGAATGTCATGCCACTGGATTTTTTTCGGCAAAACTGGAAGGTGAACTTTATGCATAGAATTTTCTTGTGATATGTGTGAGTTAATAAAACAGAACGTGAGTGCATCTGTCCCTTTGTGCAGAGTGTTATGTCCATGTTTGTGTGGTCTTTTCTGCATGTGTGTATGCTTGTGTCTGTGTGCATAGAGGTGTTTGTGCGTTTGTGCATGCGTTTTAAAACTCATTAAACTATACAAACCTGTGAAGTTGTTAATGTTATGTGGGTAGGGATTTTATTCCGGTTATTGTCAAAAAAAGGGGGGGGGGGGGGGGAGCAAAGTGATTGATGGTGGAAGTTGTATTCCCATATTCAGATTTGTTTTATCTGGTGGCAGCAAATGTTGCGCCTTTTCTTGGAGGATTTTTTTTTTTTTATTAAAAAAAAAAAATGTTGCAAACACACTGTATTGTTCTATTCATTATGAGAATATTGATGGTGAAGTGGACTTTTTTTTCCTTTTTCTTTTGGGGGGCGGGGGAGGGGAGGGGGTTGTCTTTTTAAAAAGATTTTTATTAAATCATATTTATTGAAGTCTTATTCCACAGTTCATTTTTGGCAGCATGCTTAGATTGCAGATACAGTTTCCCTTGATCAAACAGACTCTTTGTGATCGGTTTGAATGATGTTGCTTGTGTAACCCATTTCCTAGCATTAAAAAGATTGTGTTAATGCAAATGGCAAAATTTCTGACACAGTAAAGCTCACCATAGACAGTCTTATAGCTGTCATCCCTAACAGTTTTTCATGCATGAGTTTGCTAGAACCATTGAAACTTTTTTTTTTTTTTTTTTTGCTGTCCCAACCTCTGCGTCACCTCAGAGGCAGTGCACCCACGCCGCTCATTCTGCTCAGTCCACAGCCACAGCCCGGTTGGCCCCGCCGCAACCCGGCACTGGCAATCCACAGGGAGCAGTCAATGTCAAGCCGTCAAGAGGCAACCCACGGGAGGACACACTGCACTGCTGCCGAGTCACTTCAGTGGTGTTCAGTGGCGCCTGTTCTGATCTAACATACGCAGGACACCTTCTACTGAGCCCCCTACTGACAACAATAATTGCTTAGTCGCGGAGCCCATGTGAGTGAGCTCTCCCCACGGAGGGCACCACTACGTCCGTCCAACGACAGCCCCCATGGACCCGCGGATACCGATGACCCCGATGGAACCAAACCAAGGCCATAGATGTGGAAAGGACATCGAAATTGAGGTCACCATGAGAGGAGGGCATGAAGGGCCACAGAATTTGAGACTTTTTTTTTTTTTTTTTGAAATGTTGATCAATGAGAATGAGGATGATGAAGATGATGCTACGGATTTCCATTTCAGTCTGAGACTACATGACAGGGCTGTACTCTACGCTTCCTTTCATAATATATTCCGCGTCAACCAGGCCCGAGAGATACAGACACCTGCAGTGTTGGTCAGAAAATTTGAGCAACACTCTCAGAAACGCATCCATTAAGTGGATGAAACTCAACTGTGTGGTCCCAGTCTTCCCAACTGAGTCCACAGCAAACTCAACTCTGGGTAGGAGCCGGTTGGGGCAGAAAAACCCACATGACTCTGATGGGATTTGAACCCATGACCTCCCAGCCGGGAGTCCGCAACGCTAACCACTTCGCCATGGCGGCTGGTAGAATCATTGAAACTTTAGTAGAATAATTGTAGTTGGTTTGCTAATCAAATGACTTGTTTCATTAACAGTATGTGCGTGTGTGTGTTTCAATATATCTTCCTTAAGAGGTACAGAAGAATATTTGAACTGGGCGGAAAAGTTGACATCATCAATTCAACTCTCGGCAAAGCACTTGGTGGGGCTGCTGGTATGTCTGACAGTGTGTTTGTTTCTTTTTGTCTGTGTGTGTTTCCATTGGTTTTTGCTTGTCTGTTACGTTCATATTCATGTCTTGTGTTGTTGTTGCTTGTCTGTTGCGTTCATATTCATGTCTTGTTTTGTTTTTGCTTGTCTGTTACGTTCATATTCATGTCTTGTGTTGTTGTTGCTTGTCTGTTACGTTCATATTCATGTCTTGTGTTGTTTTTGTTTGTCTGTTACGTTCACATTTATGTCTTGTGTTGTTGTTGCTTGTCTGTTACGTTCACATTCATGTCTTGTTTTGTTTTTTTTTGCGTTCATATTCATGTCCTGTTTTGTTTTTACATTCATATTCATGTCTTGTTTTGTTTGTTTTTTGCTCGTCTGTTATGTTCATATTCATGTCTTGTTTTGTTTTTCTCGTCGGTTATGTTCATATTCATGTCTTGTTTTGTTTTTGCTCGTCTGTTATGTTCATATTCATGTCTTGTTTTTGTTTTCGCTCGTCTGTTATGTTCATATTCATGTCTTGTTTTGTTTTTTTTGCTTGTCTGTTATGTTCATGTTCATGTCTTATTTTTTTATATGTGAGCACACATTCATATCAGTTCATTTGCATTTCATATTTGCTCATACATTTGTGTGTTTATATGTATGTTTTCTGTTTGCAGTTTCTCTACATTCTTCCTTGTAAATATGATTCTGCATATGTCGAAGCTCTTAGAGTCACTTTAATTTCGAATTTTGTTTTGCATTGAAGGACCTCGTCGTCCCTATGTTATGTGTTTTTTCCTTAGTTGCCTGTCCTAGTTTTCATGAGAAGGGCTATTCTTTCCTTGGTTTGACGCGTTCTGATTATGCTGAAATTACAGTTATGAGAGAATGCCGTCTAAAACACTTCAGTTGTCTAGAAAATGACCTTTTGAAACACATCTTCACTCTGTCCGAAGCCCCCCCTCTTTGCATCCCCATTGCTCCTTGTATCTTCAGTTTTTGTCAATGTTTTGGAGGGTTTTTTTGTTGTTTTTTTGTTTAACCAATGTTATCAGCACAGTGCAATTCCAAAAGGGAATATACAACCTACTGTCATAAGTGCAAGCTTACGATCAGAGAGAGCGAGAGAAAATGCATTGGGCAGCACGGAAGAGTAGGCTTATATGACAATCTATGTATATAGGATTATGTGAAGCTGATATAGTTGTTTGAATTAAGATGCATTCCAGACCTTTTTCTCTCAGAAACTTTTTCCTGGGAGAGAGAGAGAGTGGACTGTTTGGTTGTAACCAGGCTCTTTCCTAAGGAAAGAGGGAGAAATTGAAAGAGAGAGACGGAGAGTGAGTGCTAAATTGACTGCTCTGAAATTGTGCGATGACTTGCCATGAGGAATATTAGCAATGTTGTGAGTGGGAGAGACGAAGACATCCAGCTCTCGATGTCCCTGGTCTCCCCTCAGCCCTTTCCTTTCCCCTCGCCTGACCTCTCACCCCACCCTCATCCTGTGCATTTCTTCTGTCTTGTAAATGAAGCATTGAAGACGTGATGAGCTTGCCTCTGGTGACAGAAATGAGGAACACACACAAGAGCAGACACGCACACGCACACACACACACACACACACACACACACACACACACACCACCCATACACCCATATACAACAACACACACACACACACACACACACACACACACACACACACACACACACACACACACACACACACACACACACACACACACAGAGAATATATTCCATGTTATGAAGTAGTATGTGAAGACTTATCATCAGTATTGAATAATGCTGAGAGAGAGAGAGAGAGAGGAGGAAGACATGGGGGGCAGAGAGAGAGAGAGAGAGAGAGGGATCCGTCAGTGTGGATTTAGTTAGTGTATGATCCAGGTTTTTGTAAATCTGTGATAATTTTGGAGATACATTAAAAAGTATACAGTGGATCTGGTAGAGTTTTTTGTTAAAGTCAAGAGGACTTCCAGATACAGAAGGTGTTGATACATTAAAAAGTATACAGTGGATCTGGTAGAGTTTTATTAAAGTCAAGAGGACTTCCAGATACAGAAGGTGTTGATACATTAAAAAGTATACAGTGGATCTGGTAGAGTTTTATTAAAGTCAAGACGACTTCCAGATACAGAAGATGTTGATACATTAAAAAGTATACAGTGGATCTGGTAGAGTTTTATTAAAGTCAAGAGGACTTCCAGATACAGAAGGTGTTGATACATTAAAAAGTATACAGTGGATCTGGTAGAGTTTTGTTAAAGTCAAGACGACTTCCAGATACAGAAGGTGTGCCCTCGGCCGAGTTCTTTCCTTGTTTGCTTTGTTTCATTTTCTTGTTTGTCTATTTTGGTTTGAAATACAGTATTAAGATGTTTGGCCCTGCTTCATGTGTTTGGCCCTACCATCATGAGGCCAGTAAAGCCTTGTTTAAAACAAGAGCGCTCTATTTGAAAGGAAACATTACATTTCTGTCTTTTTTCCTTTTTTTATATATATATATATATATTTTTTTTTAAAGACAGGTGGAAGTTTTTACGGGCATCATGTGGCATTGATCAGTTTGAATTCCAGGTGGTTACACAACTGGTCCGAAGGAGCTGATTGATCTGCTGCGACAACGATCACGCCCTTACCTGTTCTCCAACACTTTGCCACCTCCTGTGGTTGCCTGTGCTAGCAAGGTGAAACTGACTTGAAATCAGGTGTGATCTACACAAATGATGTATGCATGCATATATATGCTTGCACACTCACCAACATGCATGTACTTTCAAGTGCATACACGCACTCACACTGTGCCATCTACCGTAAAGTTTGGACTATAAGCCGTGACTTTTTCCCCAGCTTTAAACCCTGCGGCTTAAACAATGATGCAGTTTATTTGTGGATTTTTCCCAATTCCAGGAGCATCATACCCTCATCTATTCTTAGCTTCTCTGTAACTCACCATATTGTGTTTACTGTTCATGAATTTTTCAATGAGCTCCATGTTAAAGTGTTAAGTGTTCACGTTGTTACAGTGTTAACTGCTCACATTTTAAAATCAAAGACGCACACGTTGAAGCAATCAGATCATTTGCTCACACACACCCTCATCATGCCGAAAATGCGATGAAATGCCTACGATGCAGCTTTCAAGTTGAAGACGATCGACCTGGCCATCGAAAAAGGCAATCGAGCAGCTGCACAGGAGCTTAGAATAAATGAATCGATGGTACCATTAGAGAAAGCAGCATGGAGAACTGTCTCTTTGCAAGAAGACGACAAAGGCCTTCAGAGGAAGAAGTGCAGATGGCCTGAATTAGAAAACGACCTCAAAGACTGGGTCAACACACAGAGAGTAAATGGCCGAGGCGTTTCCACAGTTCAGATCAGACTGAAAGCAAGAACAATCGCTGCAGAAAAGAACATTGATGATTTCAAAGGTTGGCCATCGTGGTGTCTCAGATTTTTGAGGAGAAAAGGCCTATCCATCAGGGTAAGAACAGCTCTCTGTCAACAACTCCCTCCTGGCTTCGAAGAAAAACTCACACAAACTTTCGGAATTTCACACAGGGAATAATAGCCAAGAATTTCATCGGTCTGCAAGACATCATAAATACGGATGAAGTCCCTTTGACTTTTGACCTGCCTCTCAGTCGGACTATAAACAAAAAAGGAGAGAGTCGTCCGTCATGCTGAAAACAACTGGTCATGAAAAAACCCACTTTACTTGTGTTCTGAACTGCACAGCCTCGGGAGAAAAGCTTCCACCAATGGTGGTTTTGAAATGGATTACAATGCCGAAGGAAAATTTCCCAAAAGAAATCGCTGTAAAGGTCAATAAGAAAGGGTGGATGCAGGAAACCTTAATGAAGGAATGGCTGACAGAGTGCTGCGGCAAGCGACCAGGGGGGGTCTTTCGCCGCAATAAGGCCTGATGGTTTTGGATAGTATGAGAGCCCACATAACTGACTGTGTGAAAGAAGCTATCAGAAAGACCAACTCAATTCCAGCAGTGATCCCAGGAGGCACAACGAAATACTTGCAACCACTCGACATCAGTGTCAATCATGCGTTCAAGGTGGTACTGCATGTTGAGTGGGAAACCTGGATGACAAGCGGGGAAAAATCATTCACCAAAACTGGCCGCTTGCGACGAGCAAGCTTTGCTCAAGTCTGCCAGTGGATCCTGACCGCATGGGGTAAAGTAAAGCAGTCCACCATTACCAATGGTTTTCAGAAGGCTGGACTGTGTGCTGCAGCAGACAACGGAGCAGCAGCAACCTTCACCCTGCCTCAAGAGGGAAAGCAACAGTGAAAATGAGGCTGAAGTCAGTGACAAGATGGCAATGGAAGCACGACTAGTGCTGTTCAACTCCGACACCAAAGAAGAAGACTTCAGTTCAGTGGATTCAGTGGACAGGACGATGGTGACACTGAATAAATGTGATAATCTGAAGATTATGAACTTTATTTTTGTTGTACATTTCTGTGGCTTATAAACCAGTGCGGCTTATTTGTGAAAAAAGTTCAGATTTTTCTTTTTTATTTAGTGGGTGCGGCTTATATACAGGTGCGCTCAGTAGACCGAACTTTACGGTACTCATGCTTGAAGACACACACACATTTAAAATCACTTAATATGGATGAACGACAGATTGAAGAACTACTATAAGATCGACCACACTTGCATGAATACATATACATGTCACACATAATCTCATACCATCTGCAACCACGATCATGCACCATTCATTTCAGTTAGGAAACTTATCAGCATTTCTTAATATGTCATGAAAACATTTCTGTTATTGTTTCTTTTGTTAATCATTTTTTTCTTTTTAAGCATATCCTATTTATGCACTTTAGCATTTGTGAAATGACTTTATTTGCAGGCATTTGACCTTGTTATGGAAAATCAGGAACTACCACAGAAAGTTCTTGCCAATACCACCCGCTTCCGCACTCGTATGAACGATGCAGGTTTTACTGTCTCTGTGAGTAATGTATGCATGCTGTGGGCACTGAATATGTTCCGATTTCTTCAATCAGTGTATATTGTGCTAGTGATGTGTAGTACTTTTTGGGACAACCTCAGTAAAGTCTTTTTGGGGCATGTTGATTGTAGTAGTATTTGTTGTGTCTGAAACTGTATCGTTACAGGTGTTGTTTGTAGTAGTATTCAGGTGTTGTAACCATGGTTTCTGAATCTGTTCATAAGAGGCCTTTTGCATCATAAGATGAGAATCATCTACCTTTATCTAAAAATCAAATGAATGAAAGTGTGTGACAGCAGAAAAAAAAAAAAGGCTTCCATTCAATGAAATCAGGAATAGCTGCATGTTTGTTTTTATTATATTGCAGTATTAAGATGTATCGTGTTGTGGTTACAATTTGACACAACGATTTTCCCCATAATGTATCAGATTGTAAATTACAGATAAGGAGTGCATAAAATGTATTGAGTGAGGGCAGGTGTAACAAAAGTAAACATTGACAGACTGATCAAACTACATGTGCAGTCTTTGACAAGCTAGAAAACAAAATTAAGTCAGTGCTTGTCAAATGAAGTATGCAAAAGGTGTCATAAGGCCAGACTTCGTTGTTTCATGAGATAAAACCAAATGTGAAAATGGGGGAAGGGAAGGGGCGGAGGAACACAAACGTGGATAAACTCTTCATTCAGTCCAGTAACAGTTTGTTAATCCGTTGTGGGCGATTAATAGTGCTTGTCTCTGAATGAATTATCAAAATTCCAGTACTACATCCATACCTCTCTCTTGTGTATCTCCGTAGCTCACCCCTGTCTATCCCTCCCCTTCTTCAAAGTACCATGGTATAACAAATACCGTTCCTCTGTCAAAACAATGGAAAGCAGACTACAAAGTGATCAGAATTACTTTGAATGCAACACAGTTTTAACAGGACTGTCCATTTGGTGTGCCGCACTAATGAACCAATTCTATGTGCACAGCGGGATCTTTCTTTACTATTGTCCTGGAGCAGAAGTAATCATTCATGGTTCATGTCCCTATGAATTGAGCATGAAATTTCATCAGATGTGACATTTCATTGTGTCTCACTCTGAACGATTTTTGTCGGCAGGGGGACCAAGAGCATGCCATCTGCCCCGTCATGTTGGGGGATGCTCGTCTGGCAGCAGAGTTTGCTGATAAGATGCTTGGTAGGTGCCCTGATTCCTTTCTTCACAATATGTAACATGCTAGGTTCACTTTTTAACCCTCTTGTATTCATAATGGCCGCAGACGGGAGCGCTGAGACAGCGTGCTAGATTTCATAACGGTCACAGACGGGAGCTGCCTGCTGCATGTGTATGGTACTTTTCCATCACATGCTGACTCTGTGAAAATACTCGGAGAGCCACTAAAAGTTGTTGGGGATTTCCCACTAAAGCCCAGTGATCTGGCAGCACTATTTTTGGATGCTGGCACCACTTCCATTCACTAAGAAAGAGGAGAAACTTCAAGCGAACAGTTGTTGTGCGTGAGACTGACCGATTTTCACAATGGCGTCGTCTGCTAACAACAGCGAGTTTGATGATATTCCTGAGTATTCAGCGGAGGAGTGGGATTAAATTATGCAAGAAGTAGAGAAGTATCAAAATAGAGAGTTAGGAGAAGAGAATGATGTTGAAATCAGTACCAATGAAGGAGAGGAAAATGGTGAAAGCGACCCTGAGAACCACGTGCTACTCGCCGCTCTGCAAAACAATGGCGACTGGCTACACATCCTGCCAACATGGCCACATTCCAACAGCTGACAGGCCCTGCGCACTCACTGCCAAACACTGCCACCGCACTAGATTATTTCTTTTTTCTACCTCTCATATTTTTTCAACTAGTAGCAGAAGAAACTAATAGATACGCTCAAACAAAAACAAGCAGCTAAGGGCACACCTGACTCCTATGGTTCAACACAACTCCTGACGAAATGCAGGGCTATGTCTCTGTACTGATTATTCCGTATGACAACTAAGGGACGACGCGTAGAAATGTCATATATGTGTTTTTTCTGCCAGGTGCCTTTATGCTTTCATAAGAATGACTGTTTCCATGACTACCATGCGCTGAAAGTGGCTCAACAGTAGAGCAGTTTGCTAGTCTCTGTGTTTGTGTGTATATGTATATATGCTTACCTGTAGTTTATGGTGACAGTGCTTTCATGACATTTGGTAGTGACACTTTACTCAATTTCCTCACTGTACAGTGTGTCAATACATATGGACATGTATAAGGTGCTTAGAACAGTGACAGAAAAACAATGAGGAACTGTGCTTGAATCTACAGAAACTGTTCAGTAGTGACAATTGACACAAGTTGTGTGTGACATTCTGTGGATTACCTGTGGGGACTGAACAAGCGGACAGATGACAGATCATCTCACTTAGGCCGCAGCTTTCATTTTACAACACTAACATGCATGTGCATGGGATAGCTGCATGTTGGTGTGTTGTATTAGAATTGTCACCATCGCATGTGACACATTGGGCGACGTTTTGGTGACAGTGACACGACCTTTCACCTCTCGAGACACACAAAATCTTGCTCACAGTATAGAAACAAAGCCTCGTGACCATACATGCGGAATTTCATAGCTCTAGAGGTTTATTCTTGGTTGTGATGAAGCATAAACCATACATACCCATTTTAAGGCTACATTCACCAAAAAAATCTGAAAACCAGGGGGGAATTGGCCTCAGAGAATCTGAATACAAGAGGGTTAATACTATGGAAATTAAATAATGAGATTGTAGATATTGGAGTGCACAGTCACTGCCCATTCTGCAGGGTTGTTAGTTAGTAAGGCAATTGTTTCAGATAACAACTTGATTCCTTTACATTGTTACGCATGTAATGGCCTTCTGCTTTGGCTTGGCTTTATGCAGTAAATGAGAAGTATATGGGTTGTCAAAAATGTGGTGGAAAATGTGTAGAATATGTAGTGTTTATATATGTGGAAGTATGGCTTTTCTGATGAAATCACAATTTTCTATATAGTGATGGTTAGTTGTTCTAATGAAATCACAATTTTCTGTATAGCGACGGCTGTCTGGTCCAGGTATGTATTTCAAGGAGATTCTTCTCACTACAGTACAGACGTCGACTAGTGTGGATGCCTTGCACCACTCTTGGAGTCGCTCCTGTTTAACTGTTTTGGTTCATCGTCATTGGTATTTTATGTTTACATGTTCAAGGCAGCTCATAGCAAAACGTTTGAAGAATCATCCACACTAGTGTGCCTGCGGTAATGCTTGTGTCATCCATATCCACTGGCACATGATGGCATGCTTTTTTGAAGGATGGGATGAGATTTAAAGTATGTAGAAGATTATTTAGATCAACAGCCTCGGGTGGTAGAGTAGGACCACGATATTTATCAATCTCTTTCAACAAGATGGAAAATGAGATCGACAAACGTAGCAGCATAACCTTGGTTGAATTCTTCATTGTGAATATTGAAGAAGAGAAGGAAGTCGATCTCTTCAGCGAAATCAGAGGCTGACTCTTAAATCTAGCAAGATTTTAGTAATTGAGAGGCACTGAATCAGAACTATGATTGTTTCTTTCCTGCAGCTGATGTGAAGATTTAGGTACTCTGTGGTGGCAATGCTGAAGATGAAGCATTTGACCGCATTTATCAGTGAACTGAATCAATGCATTTTACTTGTAGAGGTTTGCAACTTTCTACTTCAAACAAAGCTGCAGAAAAACCATCATACTTTTCACAGAAAAAAAATGTACATTGAAGAGGCCATTTGTATGAAAATTTTGTGCTTCAAAAATATGTCATATAAACATATGGTTTTTTTTGTTTTGGGTGTTCATGTGTCACAGTGTATTCATTTTTTCTGTTGCCTTGCATATTTCCTCAGAGCAAGGCATCTACGTGATTGGATTCAGCTACCCAGTGGTGCCAAAGGGTAAAGCGCGCATTCGGGTCCAGATCTCGGCATCCCACAGCGAAAAAGATATTGACAGAGCCGTGGATGCCTTCATTAGGATTGGAAAAGAACTGAAAGTCATTGCTCCTTAAATAGAATCTGTACTCAGCAGAACTGCAGCTTGTTGAATATGAATCTCAGCAGACGGGATGAGAATTTCCACCTTTTTTTTTTGGCTATTATTAAATGCAGTACATTCCACAGTTTTCAAACATTCTGATACATGACTCTATTGACATATTAACTTTCTATTGAAAGATTCGTTATTATGCTGTATTACTTGCACTGATGCTTACATTTCCATTGAAAAATATGATGAAGTCATTGCTGTGTGGAAAGAAATCTCGGCAGACTCGTTCTTTTTAAAGAAGGGCGCCAAGTAGATGGATCAGATCTATGTTTTTTACACTCTGATGCATCAAGGTACGTTGTTGTCAAAGTATGAATCTCAACAAGTAGACTGGAGTTTTTGTTTTAATACAGGGTGGTTTTTTTGTTTGTTTTGACATTTTTTTTTTTTTTTATGTATATGAGATTGTTTGGTTTTTTTTTCTTTCTTTTTTTTTTCCCCCTGAATAAAACATACTCTGGTTGCATATCTTACAATATTCATTTGTCATATATTCTGGATTAAGTGAGAGTACTTCGGCATTTTCATTGCTGGCACGTAAACTCAGTTCAAATGAAAAAAGCTGGCACATATCTTACAGAGTTTGTGCGTAGCCATACCATTACTTTTGACTTAAATCTGATCTTTCAGTGTCACGTTCCAATCATTTGCAGAGTTTGCTACCTTGAGCTGTGTAAAAGTTGCTCAGTTCATCAGATTTTCTAAGGCAACAGTAGGATGTTAGTTTGACAGCTGCAGTTCTCTTCTCGCTGGCATTCCCAATATCTTCTTGACAGGCTTCAGCTAGATCTAGTCGCAAAATGAGGCGACTGCAGGCAGAAATCTAAACAAATTTTAAATGTGATTAATAGCGAACCACCAAGAAAACGTAGACAAACAAATCACAAGACAAAACACGATGCATTTTGACCTCTTAGATCTTCTTCAGGGAAGATACAAAACACTCAGGACAACAAAAATGAACGGGTAATCACTTATAATTGATTGCTCGTTCATTTTTGTTGTCCCGAGTGTTTTGTCTTGTGATTCATTATGTTTTCTTGGCGGTTCACTATGAATTACATTTAAAACTTGTTCAGATAGTTCTGAACAAAGCTGCCTTTCTTACCTTCCAAGCTCCTCCACCTTGTCACTCATTTCAATGGCTGTCTGTCTCAAACTGGAGAACATACAAACATTCCACTTTGTTGTTTCTGTTGTTGCCCTTTTGTAATCACCTCAGTTCCTTCAAGAATACACACTCCAGCACACCTTCTTTGCTCTGTGTCCGATTTTCAAAAATTGTGAAAATCCTTGTGGTTAAGACAAACAACACAGAAGTGGTTTTTTGAATCTGATTTCGTCAGTCAGTTATTCCAGGACACTCAATTACAATGCTTTTCTCTAAACCTGGATGAAAAGTAACACCTTTCAGCTAGTCCTCACTATCTGTCATGACTGTAGACTTCATATACATTAGCTGTGAAGTGAAGTGTGTGGGTGTGTGTATAGGGGGGGGGGGGGGGGGGGGGAAGGAGGGAAAAGAAGTTGCTGACAAAAGTTGATTTGAGAGCAATGATTTCTCTTGTTTCTATTAGAAAATGCTTAGAGCAGATTTTCCTGAAAAATATGTTCTAGAAATGTAAATGATTTGACTGTTAATTCGACCATACATTGAACAATGTCTTTAGCACTGTCCATATTGAGGAGCGGTTTTCTCTTGTTCCTATTAGAAAATGCTTAATTAAAGCATATATTTTCTGAATAATATGCTATAGAAATGTAAATGAATGGCCATACATTGAGCAACGACTTTAAGAATGTTCATTTAGGTGGATGTAAGAGAAAAAATACTTTTGATGTTGGACTATTTTGAGGATGGGAAAGACACTTGTGAGGTGCCATGATTAGATTCGGAAGAGTTGAGGATGAGAGCTGGATTTCATGATGTCCAGATAGGTGCGATTCATTGCAGTCACTTCTGTTCTCCATTTCCATCAAAACATTTTTTTTGTGTGGGATGGTGTGAAGTGAATTTCTGTCTCTCTCAATTTATTTTTTTTTTTTTTTTTTTTTTTTTGGGGGGGGGGTGTTGTTTTGTTGTCTGATGACAAAGATGACTTGAATGAAGTGTACCTATTTTTCAAGTGTTTAGCATTTTGCACATCAGATTCAAGATCCATCTAGTATTCATATGTCAGTGACAGTGCGTGATGCATGGGTATGTACCTGGGTGTTCTGCATTGTATTTGTATCTTATCTCTACAGGCCTAGATGACTTCTCTCCTCACTTATGATCCGGGCAAGGGTCACAGGTCAACAACTGTTTTGTGATGCTGCACAAAATCTGTCATTGCTTAGGCAATCTTTTGTGTTGCTGCACAAAATCTGTCATCGCTTAGGCAGTCTGAATAATGTAATATTTCTACATGTTTTTTGTTGGCATACTTTTTAAGATACACAGTTACATTTTTTGTTGTTGGCAAAGTTTTGTTTTTTTTTTTTCACAATCTGAAAGACAATATTTTGTTACTTCCATATATCATTTTTGCAAAGGTCTTTTTTGTCTATCTTTTTCTGTTTAATAAATAAGTGTTCTAGTTTCATTTTCTTTGAACAGAACTTTCTTTTCTAATTTAACATAATGTCCTAATACTAGAACACTACTGTGATGTTTTAATGCTGCTCTATATTTTTGTGGTTGAAGCTTTTACAAGTAAGTTTGTCGGGGCGATGCTAAAGTTGGTGTTCTGCCAATCTCTCTCCCCATCCCAAGCCCTCGTTACTTCTTGTTAACTGCTCAGCTCTAGGTGAAAAAAACTGGCATCTACACCGATGAAGAACAAACAACACTGGTAGTGAAAAACACCCAGGATAATGATATTCATCATACAAATACCAAGACAAATGATAACAACAATGCAAATAATGATAATGTCAACAAAGGAGAAAAAATAACAGTGGTAACGGTACGGGTCATATTGTGTGTTGGTGGGAATTGTAAGTGCTGATTTTAATTATGTATACAGAAATTATCCTTGTTCAGTATTATTCTTGGACTACTGGTCTTTTTTCTTAACACTGATGGAAGAAAAAAACGCCTGTTATTTCCCCTGAAGTCTGCAGAATTGTCTCCTATTTAGGATGAAACTTACGTGGCAGCACAATGCGTACATGATGTAGAGCTGACTTGCGTTTTTGTCAAGGAAAGTGTAAAAGATGTAATGTGCCATGTTGAATAGACCCCTGTTTCATTTTGTTATATATGACTATATATTTTTCATGCTTTTTTTTTCACCTTTTCTTTCCTGTAATGCACACTGATAGTGACTGATGATGATGTGTTACGTAGCATGCAATTTTCTGTCTCCTTGTGATAGTTTAAGAAGACATTCCTCGCCAAAGTTTTATTTTCATGGTTTGAGACTGATTATGTTCAGTACAGTCTGTTTGAGATCAAATACATCCATAAGCAGCATTGAAAAAGAGAAGAGTTTTAAAACTTTCCAACTTTCTGGAACAGAATCTCATGTTTTGATCATCTCAAATTGTATATTAAAGATATGTCTTGTTCTCATGAGGAGGATTGTGTGGTTTTTGTGTTTGAATTCCACGAATCTTTTTAGCTTCACCTTCCCTCTCTTTCTCCCTCCTTCTCCTCCTCCTCCCTTGCCTCCCTCTCCTCCCTTCGCTCTCCCTGTATGTTTCATAGAAAGAATAGGAAATTGAGTGTACGAGTGTTTTCCAAGCGTTGCTTGAACGTGGCTAACTCTTCACTGCTAGATCTGGAAGAGTGATACACACAACCCAGGACAGTATGCAGGGGCTGCACCACGGCAAAACCCAGTATTACAGCTGTAGAAACTTGATTTGTTTGGAGTTGTGATCTCTGCTACGCCCTGATGTGGCCTCCTTAGCCTGTGGCTACAAACGTCATGCCTTACCTTGACAACAACCTGCCTTCTGTGATATACATTTCTTTCACTCGGCTTAACGTATCATTCGTGGCTCATGTTTAAAGAAAATTAATTCGGATTAAAGTGACTAAGTTTCGTGTATGTTCCAACAGAGTGCATCTTGTAAGATATTCTAAACATTTTCTGTTCACTTGTACTCATTTTTTTTCAAATTTGTCTTTTTTTCTCTCTCTTTTCTCTCTCTGTAACTCACTCTCTCTCTCTCTCTATATATATATGTATGTGTATGAGACCTTCTATGTTTTGACATGGGGGATGGGGGGGGGGACTTAGGACAGTCCTTTTGAATTTTGGTATTTTACCATAAAGGAAAGTTGAAAATATTCGCACACACAAACACAAGTTAAGACTTTCTTTGAAAAGTTTTTTGCACAGCAGAAACTAAAATTTGTCCTCAGATTTGTTGGTTACATGCCGATGCATAAAGAGTAACTGCACAGATGAATGGTATAAACAGTAAACACAGTTTAGTTTTCTTAAACCAGAAGATATCGCTTGAAGCGATGGCAAGTGTTCTCTTTTCCTGTTCATTAGTCTCTTTTTTGCTTTTGGTTCCACATATAACAAAGTCATCCTACATAGTGGACAGGTTTTTTTTTCTTATACCTTAGAGAGAACAAGAGAGTATTCTCATTAACTCTTTTATCCCTACAACCCGCTTTTTAGAAATCCTACCCTTCCCTCCTGCAGCCCAGAAAACTGGGCAGCACAAAGTTCCTCCTTTCCTTCCTGCAGCCCGGAAAATCGGTCCTCTGGTAAGCACTTTGAACTTCGTGCGAGTCATGTCATCAGTACACATCATGACCGGGTCGCTCGTGTGGCAGTGTTTATGAATGGAATGGATGCCAGACGACCCCTACAGCATGGGAAAGTGGTCGCCGCTTTATTCTGGCTGGTTTGCTACTGCATATCTGTCAGTTCTTATTTACACTTCTTTTTTTTTCTCTAAATCCAGGAATGAGGGGAATACTCATATTATAAGAATCTAGGAACAAGAGGAAGTAATAGTTCATAGGAAAGTAGGAATGAAAGAGTTAAATATATGTTGTCTTTTACTTCAGTTGTGATGACAAAATGTTACCGGTGTCAGTCTGTCTTTCTTTTCCCTGCACATCATCACGTCTGTCTCAAATGTGAATAGCAGATGTCCATTGTCTACAGTGGTATACTTGTAGTTGATTCATGACAGGGTGTTTTTTTTTCCATCTTCTACAGAGTAGAAACCATGTTTTCACACTTTTTTTTTTGTTTTTGTTTTTCAGATTCAAACCTGTCTACCTGATGAATGAACCTCAATTTTTTTTTTTTTTTTTTTTTTTTTTTTTTTTTTTTTTGTTACAGAATTGTTATTTACTGATGCAAGAGTGCCAGGAACCTACATGACCAGGCTGGAAATTGAACAAAAGTGATTCTCCAATTTGTCCAGGCCTGAAAACTGATTTTCTGCATTCACCGAACTTGAATGTACACAAGATGGTGGTGGAGGTTGTGTTCGATTGTCCAAATGTTCGTAAAGAGGGGAGGGGGCTTCAACCAAATGACAATGAGCACAACCGCCTTTATCCAGATTTGTTCTTACACACTCATCATGTAAAGACCACTTCCCCATGGTTTTCGGTCAAGTTGTGAAATATCTTCAGTCTTGCTCAGTAAATTTCTTGATGTTGTCAGTTCCAGTTGTGAAATACCTACGGTTTTGCTCAGTAAATTTCTTGACATTGTCAGTTCCAGTTGTGAAATATCTTCAGTCTTGCTCAGTAAATTTCTTGACGTTGTCAGTTCCAGTTGTGAAATGCCTTCAGTCTTGCTTAGTAAATTTCTTGACATTGTCAGTTCCTGCCAATATACTGAACCACACAAAGCAGAGCGGAAATCACAAAAGGAAAGGTGGTCCCGCTTATGACGAAAATTTTGAGTTTTGACCAATCTAAACAGGGATTGCTCTTTGCTGCATGCATGTCAATCGGTTCTTTGTGGTTTTAAAAGTAGAGAAAAATTGGGCCTTCAGAAGAACAATGTTGAGATTATAGTAAGTCGCACTCAGAGGCAATTTTCAGTCTTTTACAGGCTTTATTTCAGGCCTTATCATGAAAAGTGGCACTCCTGGGACAGAAAAATTGGGAGAGAGTTTTTACCAGCTCTGAATTGGACAGCAGAAAATTTTGCTGGGCATGAAAGGCAATTTTCAGATACCATGTAAGCCAGACTTCCAGCTTCACACCAACAGGTGGCACCCTTGCTGATGTGGTGATGAAGAGCACTGTAGTACAAATACAATAGAGAGGTGTGAGAAATAAAGAATGGAAGTTTCGTTAACATGCTGGCAATGTGTGGCTGTTCTGAATGCAGTTTTTTCCTCGAGTGTCAGTGACTATGTGTGAGTGTTCGTTGGTGATTAAGCGTGATTGTTCTCACGCTGTTTGTTCTCATGTATCAGCGTTTACATGTGACTGTTCGTTGGTGACCTTGTGTGATTGTGTTTCATGCGGTTTGTTTGAACTCAAGCAGGCGTCGCTGCTTGCACATCTTCTTGAATAATAAGGCCCCCAACTTGTAAAATGAAATACCCAACCAGTAATGTAATAACGATTGCTGACAGTGGGGAAACCAAAGGGAGCATAATCACATCTCCTACAGCATAAATAGAAATGTGACAGCATCCACAACACAATGAAAAAGAAACATGCATTTTTCATCATGGAAATCAGAACATAAATACACACACCATGCTTCCTACTTTGACTTTAGGCTGTGTTCCTTATTAATTGCTTCCTAGTTTTTCAGATCTTCTGTTCATCTGCAAATTGGGTGTTATCACAACCAGAGGGAAAAAAAGTTCATGGTTTGGTCTGGTGACGTTTCACCTAGCGCAGTGGCAAAGTAACGATTATTTCTATAGATCTGAACAAACCACATTTGGGTTATTCCAAACGGTATCAAAGATGTGTCCGAAAGATTGAGGAATGGCTTACAATATAATAATAATAATAATGAATACTTATATAGTGCCTCTTCTCGGCTAGAGACCAAGCTCTAAGTGCTTTACAATCAACACTCATTTACACAACAGGCTGCCTACCTGGGTAGTGCCGATAGTAGGCAGATCATCCTAACATGTATATGATTGAATACTTCCTTCAAGTGCCTGCCTTTGCTGTGGAGGTGTGTGTGTGTGTACGTGCATTTTCTTTAGTATACCTATGATGAGAGTGATCAGTTTGATAAAGGCTGGCAGCTGCTGTGTTCATTTGATGACAAGATCAATAATATCCTAAAAGCCTGAGGATCAAACCTTCCAGCATTTTCATCTGTTAACTTCTGCCAGCAGTAATTCTTCATTTGAAACATATTTTGTCCCAGACTATTCCTCCCACTTCCTTTCCCTGTTTGCCAATTTCAGAGTGAAAATTAGTGTATTGCTTTCAAATCAAAGTCCATGCACTTGCATGATCTGAATGGTGAATAAGCAAGAATTAACACACTCCTTACTGGCCAATATGAAATTCAACATTCCTCTGTATACTGGGTGTTTGTACACATTTTTCTAAAAATCGTTAAAAAAAAATTATACCACCACAAAAGTACTTGAAATTTGGTCACATGATTGTTGTGTGATTGAACAGGGTCAGTACAAAGTTTCAAGGCTGTAGCATATACCCTACTCTTTTTGTAGCTGGATGAAGAAGACATTATTTTCCATATTTTGTGAAACTCACGGTAGTTACACAGACATATGAGTGAAATTTTCTCTGTTGTTGTAGATAGGCCCGTTTTCATCATAAATCACTTTGAGAAACCCAGAAGAGTGTAAAAAAAAGCTACTACTTGCCAGTTTCTGTACTACACAAAAGAACTAAAATATGACAGAGTACTTTGTCGTTCAGCATTCTTCAAAAGACTAGGTAATTGTTTAGTATTGGGAAAAAAATCAACAAAAATAATGGCTACACACACTCTTGAAAGTTTGACACATAATAACCGTGTACATGTGTAAACAAAGTACATGATTTCAAAGCTCTTGCTTATTCAGTACTCTGTCAGTCACAGGAAGAAGATGGGGCATCTTTCATGAGGTTGGAAAAATAAACAGGTGTGAACCTATACTTATCTTGAAAAAAAGGGGTTTTTCTATACAAATCTCATTTAGAATGCTGGCAGTTAGTACACAATGACTACTTGTAAGTTTCTACAGTGTTCAAAAATGAACAAATATCAATCGTACGCGGTCGTTCACTGCGGTCAACTCCTGCCATGTTGACTATGTAGTCCTGGACATCTTCCTGCTTGTCCTTGTGGTGACCTCCCCTATTTCAGCTGGATCCATTTTGGTAGTGATAAAACGGACAGCTTTCTTATCCATCCACTTCAGGACACCCACGACACCTAAAACAGACAAATAACAGCATTATAATCTCGGTCTCAATAAACAGAGCGTCATATTCATAATCAAAATCTCAGCTCTACTGAAGTCTTCTTGTCAATAAAAAAAAAAGTAAATTTGTCAGGTTCAACATATTTGTCCATATGTACATGCATAAAGTTGGAAAAAAAAACGTGCGCGCGCGCACACACACACACACACACACACACACACAAATACACACACATACGATATATATTGACATCTATATTGTACACCCACACATCACACTCACTCCACACACACACATACACGCATCACCACCACCACCCCACACACACTGACAAAGTAAATAATAATGACTAAATACCTTGGTGTAAAGCGTGGATCTGATTTGGTTAAAAAAAATCCAATGGGGTGTGGTCAGTCATGCCCTGCAACTTCAGTCCATGTGTTTGCTGGCCAGTGTATGGAGGAATTGAAATTGATAGAAAAAAGAAAAATCTCCATGCCAGTTTCTCTTCATGACCTGGAGAAAATCTTCCCTACTCTGATTTGTCCGTGGTTCATTTGCACATGCATCGCCTTGAGCTTCGCCAGCTCACTACACTATCACTCACCCCACCCACTCCTCACTCTTTCTGAACGTCACCATGTTCACTCACCAATGTCCTTTCTCGCTCTGCAGATGGGCTAAATCCACTGTCATCACTGTGTTCAATATCTTCAAGGACTGATCCTTCAGTTTGTACAAGTTCAACAGCTTCATGTATGCTGTAAACACGTGTTCCCTGTCTGTTTCTCACACACCACTAGTCAGACGCTGAGACGCCATTATGACCCGATTCCAAACAAAGGACAGTTGGTGTAAAAATAGGTCAGTGGTCAGCAAACACATCATGACGTCGCTTATGCTGCGGTGAAAGATTACTGTATGATAATGAGAGTATCACATGGCACGTTTCGGTTTCCATGACTCTGCATGATGTTCGCACTAAAAATATGCTAATGCGCGATCCACTATACCTCATGTCAGAGAGAAAGCCATTTGAAAGTCACTGAACATCAGTCTCAGCTATGCTGAGACAGTATTTGGAAAAAGTTTGTTGACTGAAACTGGTTTGTCAGCTCATGAATATGCATTAAACTAGGAAAGGGAGGTTATTTCAAAAATTTATTTCCTTCCTCGTGGGCATGCTTAATTTTGCCGAGTTATTCAATCAGTGTTTTTTTTAAAAAAAAATTTTATACATCGACATTCACAATGTTAACATTTGAAGAAATCCACCAAATGCAAATTCAGTAGAGACTGGAAGACTGATAAAAGGAAAGTCACTTGTGAAATATGGTGTGGATTGAAAAAAACATGGATATGGAGGAGTCTTGGACCTACACTCACTGTTAACTATACTCAGAAGTTGGCACTGTATGACACCCTGCCATTATGAATTATGTCTGAATCTGTGAGCAGTCAGTGACAGCATGGCATTACAAATACTGCCACACAGGCAAGAAGCAGCTTTCCCAAGTTGGGAAGCCACATTGTATGCATTTGTGAAATCACAATTAACAGTCATGCATGAGTACAACTATAACAATGTGCGGCAAGTTTCATACCTCTCTAGCATACACTCGCACAATCCTTCATGTGCACACACAGCCTGATCATTGCAAAATCACACGTAAAGTGCATATGTCGATATGATCTTTATTCAACAGGTACCCATTAACATATTTCATAGTTTCGCCCTGTAAGTGATTGCACCGTCTTTTTTTTTTTTTCTCTTAACTGCAACTGTGCAAGCACTGCTGTTACAAGCAGTTACCAGAAAACATCACAACATATGATGGTCTACTGAACATATGACACAATGGCAATAAAATGTAAGAGACATGGAGGGTAGCAAGGATTAAAAACCAACAACCACCAAACAACTAAAACACACCAAAGAGGTGAGGAGACCTATAATGTCCTGGTTGGGAAAGGAGATTTAAGTTAAATACACGGATGAAGATGGCAACACATCCATGGTTCAGTTGCTTCCCCTACCTTCGCATTATCTCTGCCTTTTGAAATGAGAAATGTGTCCCCGCCCCGTTTCCACTTGTTCGTAAAAAAATTTCACCCTAGCAATTCATCATTGCTTAACCTAGAAACCTTGACACTTCAAACATCTGCTGACTATCTTTCAGCTGTCTTATGGACAGACACACATACAGACATGACTGAAAATAATACTTGGCTCAGCAGACAATGACACTGTAGGCCTTTTGGGTTTTAACTCCACTCACATTACACATACTGATCTCCCTTTTCTGTCATTACTATCATGTGTATTGGATCTTCGAGCTGGAACTGTTTTTTCAATACAATTACGACCCTCTCCCTCACCTCCACCCCATCCCATTCTGCTCTGAAACTGAATGCTCGGTCTCTGCACATACACATACAAATGTTGCCATAAAATTCAAGGTACCACCATGATGACAGAGGCCATGAGTCTGCAGTTCAGTTGTAATCTTCAACCTGTAAAGAGGCTTGCAACACACGTGGAGCCATCTTTTCACAACAACAAAAAAGGAACACAACTGGAATCTAACACAAAATAATGCCACAATGTTATTTATTCGAATCTGACATAAACGGTGCATTTTTATTCATTCATGAAACCAAAAGGAAAATCCCATTAAAAAAAAAAAAAAAAAAAAAAAAAAAAAAAAAAAGGACCAATTACAAGTAGTACGCTGATGCAGAGTGTGATGAGCAAGGCTAGCTCTGATAATGGCAGGCCTGAGGAGGATTCAGCCAGCCCAGATATGTTAGATCACACATGCTGATTACTGTAAAAGTCCAACCCTACAGACAGCAGAGGAAGACAGTCGGATGCTGGTCTGTAAAACAAATGCCCCTATGTACAACATGCATTTGATACACACTCTAGAACAACCCCATGCGGGAGTTAACAAATGCCGTTATGTACAATATACATTCAACAGACATCAGAAGACCAACAGATGCTGGTGTTAACAAATGTCGCTATGTACAACTTTTATCACACAACTGTTACAATGGAACTTCCCATTTAAACCACCTCTCATTCAAAGACAGTTTTCCACGCAGCATTTGTCTTGCTCAGCCGTTCTATATTTACCTGCAGTTCAGCCTCCTTCCATTTAACTTTCTACCTGCCAGTGCGCTGGCTGAGCATTCTCATTTTACTCTAGATCTTGCCCGTCGAGGGTGACCTGTTTTCCACTTCCACCGAAGGTTATTTGGAAATGGTTGGAGACGCAGCATTTGGAGATGCCTGCTGCAGCTCCAGTTGCATGCCTTGTTCAATGTGCTTCATATCCAGCCAAGAAGTTCATTAAAAAAAAAAAAAAACTGTGTCTGGACTGTAACTGGCAAAAACACTTTGTGAGAGAGTGATAGGAGAGAAGACAGTCTATTTTAAGCCTTTCGCTCCAGCCGCAGATATAGCTGCAGTTCACGTTTGTGAGTTAACTCATCCTGTCAACATGAAACATGTAATAATTATATTCCACATTCATTTTCCTTCAATAAAATGTATACTTTTGTATACTGTAGAGCAATACTTGAATTTTTGACACTGTTTTTGTATGGTTGGTGTTTTTTTTTTTCCCCAAAATTACAAATAGTTCTGAGAGTCAAAAGGGTTAACATGACTGTAAACAACTGGCCCATGCACTGCTAAATAAACAACTCTGGATATCTGCTTGGCTATTCAAGTGCATTAGATACTGAGTCAAACTCAAGTGGCAACGGGTCTGTTGATCAAGAACCGGTGGTTCAATATCACGTTTGGATCAAGTTTTACGTCTCTCCCGAACAGGTGTGTTATCACAACACTTGGTCGTAAACATCAACCACATACTAAGACATGTGCATAGCAAACTACATCTACTACAAAATTTTTGAAAAAAAATTTAGTACAATTTGAATGCACAGTTTTCGACTTGTTTTTTTTTTTCAAACAAGTAATTTTCCTCTTTCTTTCCTGATTTTCTATAAACAATATTCAAATTCGTCTGGCATGCTAAACAATTACTTGGAGTAGTTGGAACATGATATGTAAAACTAACATGGCAGTTGAAAGGTTAAGACAACACTTTGTAAGCAGGTCTCGTGGCTAACAGATGTAGCGCGTCTAGACTAGCTGCACACAGTGACGTCCCCTACATGAAACAGACTTTAGAGGCTTGTATCTGAGGTTCCACTGTTTGATAAATACAGTCTACAACATCAATGACAGCTGACACGTAGGCATGAACCATCTGACTTCAACACTTACTTTTAGCGTAAACTCTCTTACAGTGTCATCCATGTATGGCTGGAACTTTCTCAAGGGCACACGTCACATGATCACTTACACAGTAACACACACACAAACTCAACCGCAGTGATATGCACGCAAAGACATGTGAATGACGCACGCTTCATCTCACATTTCACCTCTCCTTTTCAAGTCATTGCTTTATTCCCCTGTCTGTACAACTCCATTTGCAAAAATAATTTCTTGCATTTTTGGTCTCCTCAGAAAACGATGCAAGACTTGCTTGCCAGCTGCTTATTTTCACATAAAGCATGGATGATAAATCTGCACTAGAACATGAACTAAGACCACAAAAAAACAAACAGCAGGAAGAACTGTATCAGCATCCGCTGAGCAGTATTCACAACACTGGAACTACAGAAATGTTGTCCTCAACCACAAATGAACTACTTTCTATTAATCCACGTATTTGTGCAAGTACGCAAGTAGATACCCAGTAAGGATTTGAAAGTTAACAATAATAACAATGCTTTGTCACACCTACACCCACTCCTGAGCAGTGCTGCAGTCCACCAAGCTTATTGGACTTTCTTCCCACACCCTCTGACATTGGTGCATCCAGTATAACTCTAAGACGTTCTGCTCATGCCCTACCACAGTTTGCTGAGCTTCGACTCATTCCATACAACTCTGGGCGATCTTCTCATGTCATACGCCACGGATATTGATGGCAGAGTATCGGTTCATGCTATAAAACTCACTGGAGTTGTTTCCCCTGCTGCTCCCCACTGACACAGAGTGCTGAGCATCAGCTCATGTCATAGAACTTGCTGAACTCTGCTTGCGTACCATACCACACTGATAACAGTTTGCTGTGCATAGGCTTGGTCCCACCAAACTCACTGCATCTTTTTCCCGCAATCTACTACAAGATAATGACTGCACTGAAATCTATCGGGATCTATATTCAAACTGAAACTGCAAAGAAATTCAGCAATCAAAGATCTTTCTGTGCTCTCGCTATATTTTTTCAAGTTGGAAGTAAAACTTGATTGTCTAGCAAACTACACAAAAATGAACTCATAAAATCCGAGCACACTATTTTTCCTTGGACTGCTAATGAACATTCTTGCAATTTCATGCAAAATGATCATTTTCCTGTTTTTGCTTCTTTTCAAAAGGATATGCATCAAAACGATCTCTATCTTAGTCTAATTCATATTCTTTTTCAGTTCTATTTATATCTGCATGAAGTTATGATATATAAAATGATCAAGGTTTGAAAGAAGAAAGAAAAAAAAAGCACCTTTTTTTCATTACTCAAATGCTTACTGAGGTTTGTGTCCCCTCCAAACCTCTCCTCTCCCTATCCCTTTAAACAAAATAATCTAGAAAATCTTATGAATGTCTTTCTCCTGGTCAGTTTATGCTAATGTTTGCAGTTCCCTGGAAAATATTGCATGCATACAAGCACAAACGGACATACACACACGAACATACACACACTCTCACACACACACACACACACACACACACACACACACACACACACAGCACTGTTGTACATAAAGCATAAGATAGGTGGGCAAAAACAGCATTATGTATTACTTGACAAACTTTTGGCAGGACATAACAGTTTTAAAACCACAGATCTCTGATAAAAGAAAGAACGAAACAGAAAATTAAAAAGAAAAATCACGCAAGAAAATGGAATGTTGCCAGTAATCGACTACAGAAAGCAAATACTGCTGGAATACAAAACTCTACACTACTGCCTTTCATACATATCCCCACCCCACATTCCCATCCTCCTTCACTCCTCCTATCAACCCTCTCCTGCTCCTAAGCATCTCTCTTCACCCTTAATCCACATCACCATACTTCTCTTAAAATGCTAACACATCTCAGCTTCGAGGCAAAGTCAACGAACATACAGCTAACTGATAATGAGTTTACTGTTTATGCCGGGAGAGGCTCCCTGTCATTCAATGCACACACAGGGTTCGAAAACTGCACGCTTGATTTTCTGCATGGATAGATTCCATTTAACGCACTCGGAGAGGTTGAAAACTGCATCTTCTTTTCTTCTCTGTGTATGCAGGCTGATACTCCTGCAGACACCACCTTATAGAAAGGCAAGGATTAAGCCCATCTACCCAACAGAGGGAGTGGAGTTTTGTGTGTATGACTGTTTTTTATCCGCCATTAAGGCAGCCATACTCCACCTTCAGGGAAAGTGCATGCTATGTGTAACGTGTCATCCATACCAGCAGCTAAACTGGCCTTCTGTTCTGAAAGTTGGTGATGGGATTTTACGTGTGTGCAAGATGTTATATGTGCATTCAAACATGGAGCTTCAGTTTATAGTCTTATTTGAATGACTGTATGGGAAATGGAGTTGGAACGAATGTTAACTCCAAGGGAAAAATCCCCTTGTATCGAAACGTCCTGACGGAGATTCAAACCCGCAACCCCAAGATTACGAGTCTGACACTCTACCACTAAAGCTGTTCTGGCCCCCGAAAACTGCATCTGATTTTTATGGCTGGGCACATTCTATTCCGCTCCCTGCACACGAAGGATCAAAAACTATATGTTTGATTCTTACAGCTGGTTTTTAAAGTGGATAAATCTATCCAACGCACAAAGAGGGGTCGAAAACTGCACTTTGATGCTTCAGTAGATTCCAGTCCATATACTGCAAAACAGGGTAGTCAAAGATCATGTATATGATTTTCTTGAACGGACTGATTCCGTTCCATCCAACGCACTCAAAGGATTGTCTCCAAATTTCATCAAAGAAAGATACCACTCCCTTTAATGTATGCAGAATGGTCGAAGACAGTGTGCCTCCGCTTCATATCCTATCCAGTAAACACACACACAAACAGCTGAAAGACCACCCTGTGCCTTATTTTCAAGCCTGGACAAATTCCACACATTCACTGGACCCCGACACCTTCTATCAGGCAAGCCCGTTTTCTGTTTCTTCACAGATCTCTGCTTTTTTTTCTCATACAGATCTCACCAATAACCCCACCCCACTACCCTTAAAATGGGGTGGGTGGAGGAGGAGAAGAACAACAACAACAACAACAACAAGACCGACAACTTTATGAAAGCAGATTCGGAAATAGTTGTGCTTCAATAAAATCAAATGAAAACAAGTGTTCCAACAAAATTTTTGATTTGACAAATATGTTTTAGAATGTGGAATCTTAAAACAAAAAAAAAACAAACAAAAAGGAATGAAAAAACATGTTTCCATAACAAAAATCTAACAAAATGGCAAAGACAAAAAATAGCATCGTCAAACACACACCTGTGTCAACACATTTGGTTTTCTCTGTATGCATCTTGGAGCTCATATCCTTCACTGATCAACTATGAAAATTAAAACAGAAAAAAAAAATGGCAGAAAATTCAAACGGAAGAAATAACAGAAAGAAATAACATATAGAAAAGATGTTTCATTTTTGGATCATTTAAACACATCATTCACCAAACCACAAACATGCATGAATCCCCTTTTGCCAACAACGTATTACGCAGTGCTGTACAATCTTTGATGCATAAGCAGCACCACACAAGACACAACACAACCTGTCCACAATAACTGTCATCGCTATCTCTTAGTCTTCTCGGCATCTTCGATGGAGTTGACGATTCGTTGGCGGGACTTGCGACCAAGGTGGTCCACTGAGTTGACTAGAGCCAAGAGCTGTTTGCTGGGAATATTCCTGAAATAAAGAGTACAGTTTACCACTAACAGCATGGGCAATACTGGTGACACTGGCTTTGTCAACAAAATCTTGACAAAATGCAATATGTTCTAGTAACTGTGTTACTTTGGATCATGCACACACACTTATTCTTCTGATTAGGTCAACAATATTTTGTCATAATATTCCTTAATAATCCAGTTATTTTTATGCACTCACACTACACACTTTAGCGTACTGACAAGTTAACATCTTGATATAATGCAAATACAAACTCCTACTAAGCATGCTACTTGAATCATAACTTGCAGTGACTATACTGACAATGCAAACAAACAGAATCTTGACATAACGCAATACTCCTTAATAACCAGTTTACCATGGATAATAGCTACACTTATCATATTGACAATGACAATTATAAGGACAGTATCTAGATACAAAAATGAGATTACTTTGGATCACACACACACACACACACACACACACACACACACACACACACGCACACACATGCACACACACACACACACAAAAGCACACACACACACTTATTCACTATACCTGCAGATTCAACAATGTTTTTGACATACTGCAATATTCCTTACTAACCTGGTTACTTTGAATCACACACACACACACACACACACACACACACACGCACACACACACACTCACACACACACTCACACACACACTACAATATCAACAGTATCTTAACATTATGCAATACAACTTAATAACCATATTACGTTGGATCATTGCACATTATGTACCAGGAGATTACTTTGGATCATAGTACACACTTACTATACTGACAATATCAACAGTATCTTGACATAATGCAGCATTCTCTAAAAACAATGCTACTGTGGATCATTAGCAAACACAAAAGCATGGAACCCCCCCCCTTCCCCACCAGAACGCTCTCTCTCTTCCTATCTCTCTCTCTCATATCCACCTCCCTCCCCTCCACCACACACACACATGCAGTGGTCCACAACTGACTACTTGTGAGATATATAATTCAAAATTCAGAGCTCACATCAACTATGAACTTTAAAAGCCACCACAGCCAAGCTGCAATGGTCGATTTTCCCTGACTGTGCATGCTGATGCTTCTCACTGGGCGTGAGCACACGTTCTCAGCACAGGCATCCAAATCAAAAGGTTGAATGTTGAAAGAAATTTGAAATGTTAGTGATAAAAAGCCCCGCCAAAAATGGTAGACAAACGAATCACAAGACAAAACATGACACAGTGTTTTTTTTTGCGGTGCATCATCACTAACATTTCAAATTTATTTGTATTTCTGCCTGCAGTCATCTCACTTTGCAACTAGAATGTTGCAAGGTTAAAAGAGTAAAAGAAGACTATTTTTTTCATTCAGACAGCAAAATTTGCACTGGAAATGCCAATGTTTACAGACCATGTTCACATGCATCAGCACTCACCTTATGTTCTTGTACCCAAACTTCCAGCTGACTCTCAGGCAGGTAGTAGGCCTGATGTAGGCTTCCACCAGCTCTCTCTCTGGATGGGTCTGCACACCAAGCCATCGCTGGTTTCACTTTGTTCCCCACTTTACCGCAAATTATACCGTCTCTCTCTCTCTCTGTGCTCTTTAGTCCTATAATATTTCTTTTGAGGTTATTAGATGTCAAAGCAGGTGTGTGTGCACATGTGTGAAAGTAAGGTCCTCTGTGAGTGTGTGTGTGTGTGTGTGTGTGTGTGTGTGTGTGTGTGTGTGTGTGTGTGTGTGTGTGTGCATGCATGCTGCATTTGTGCATGCATGCGAGTGTGCATGCATGTGTGTGTGCATGTGTGTGTGTGTGTGTGTGTGTGTGTGTGTGTGTGTGTGTGTGTGTGTGTGTGTGAGTGTGAGTGTGTGTGTGTGTGTGTGTGTGTGTGTGTGTGTGTGTGTGTGTGTGTGTGTGTGTGTGTGTGTGTGTGTGTGTGTGTGTGCATGCTGAGTGTGTGCGTGCATGTGAGTGTGCATATGTGTGTGTGTGTGTGTGTGTGTGTGTGTGTGTGTGTGTGTGTGTGTGTGTGTGTACATGTGTGTATGCATGCGAGTGTGCATGTGTGTGTGTGTGTGTGTGTGTGTGTGTGTGTGTGTGTGTGTGTGTGTGTGTGTGTGTCCATGCACATGCATGCATGAGAGCATGCGTTTTGTGTGTGCATGCATGCGTTCGTGTGTGCACACATAAGCACCTGTGTGCAAGTGTACATGAAAGCGTGTCTGCAAAAGTGAAAGCGAGGGTGAGAAGAGTAGCTGTGTACAATCATGTGTAAGAATGCTCAATGGAGCCTGTGTACATGCCTCAAACATACAAATCGACGTCAATCTAACAATTTGATTTTCCCTTTTTTTTTCCCAGTTGCTTTAGGCTCCTCTAGACATAAGCTCACCATTAGCTGACTGAAAACTGCACAGGTAAATTCTCAGGAAAGATTTCAATTTAAAAGCTAAATATGACAAACAGAATGAATGTCCCAGCTGAGGCTATACTGCAAATGAACACACAACTGCATACGCTCATTACCAAAGTTTCAACACTGCTTGAACTTTTTGCTTTCAAAAATGTTTGCCTACCTGTTTTTTTTTCATTAATTCCCTTCAAACAGACAAAAGTAGGATCTCTACACAATCCTAGCACGTAATGGCAATAGCATGAAATATCAAGACCAACGACAGACTGCCCTCGGAGGGAGTTGATAGCGATCCTTCTCATTACACACCCGCCCAACAACGAAACGATCGCAGTCATCGGCAGGAAGGCTTAAAAGGTGGTTTCCTGCACATGCAGGATCAGAACAGGTACCACTGAACACCTGCAAAATGGCTCATTCAGAGCAGAGTCTCCTCCAGTAGGTGGCCTCTTGATGACCTGATAATGGAACTTCCCCCAAGGATTGGTGGTGCTGGCACTGGGGTCGGATGATCGAGCCTGGGTGCGGATGTGTACGGCTGAGGCCGGGAAGAGCAGGATGGGAGTACAGGGAGTATGCAAGGAGCAGACCGGAAACTCAACGAACAAAAACCAGTCAGTGACAGTGAGGATGCTGAGGGGGAAAAAGGGGACTGACTTGAGGAGGACGATCTGGTCCAGTGACAGTGAGGATGCTGAGGGGGAAAAGGGGACTGACTTGAGGAGGACGATCTGGTCCAGCTTGGTGAGGAACTGCTGGAGTCGAGCTGCATCAGTGCTCTCCCCTCATTGCTGCACTTTTTGGCGTGGGAGTACCTGCACACAGCCACAGGCAGATGTACAGGCATGCATGCATGCGCACATGCGCATGCCAATGCACACGCACGCACAGAGAGTCACTATGCTTTTGTGTGCTTGCGTGTACACACACACACACACACACACACACACACACACACCACACACACACACACATGCACACACACACACACACACACACACACACACACACACACACTTTGTGCACACACACACACACACACATAAATGTGTGCATGTGCACGTGCAAACACCCACACATGCATTTACTCACACACACAAACACACACACACACAGACACTTACAGATGCCTTTTATCGTAGTGTGTCATAAGTTCCTTAACAAAGCAACTGTCTGAAAGTTGCATTCTACATATACTGCTAAACCATGTGCGCCAGTATATGTGGCCAAAGCATGTGTGAAAACATTCTTGTGTGAAAAAGTGAAAAAAAAAATTCATTCCATGAGAGGTCTGTACAGCCTATTGGGGGAATGTTTAGGGGGTTAGCAGAGGCAACGCTGCATTTCACATTGAGAACTTTATTGTGAAATACCATACAAATGGAACAGCGTAGCACAACCTGGTTTAACACAACAAAACACCCACCCCTCCACAATGGTCCTGTTGGCCAGGGCGATGCAGTGCTGCCACACAGTGGTGCTGGCCTCTTGGGGCAGAGGGATGCGTCGCTCCACCTCACGCAGCTTCACCTTCAGCTCCGTCAGGCTCTGCCCCACACACAGTTCACACAGTAACAGGCATTGTAGGCACAGTCCACACACACACACTTCATACAGTAACAGGCTTTATAGGTACAGTCCACACACACGCTTCATACAGTAACAGGCATTGTAGGTACAGTGACACACAGTTCAAACAGTAACAGACATTGTAGGCACAGTCCACACACACGCTTCATACAGTGACAGGCATTGTAGGTACAGTCCACACACAGTTCACACAGTAACAGGCATTGTAGGCACAGTCCCACACACAACTTCGCTTCATACAGTAACAGGCATTGTAGAGTACAGTCCACACACTACACTTCATACAGTAAAGGCACTGTAGGCACAGTCCACACACAGTTCACACAGTAACAGACATTGTAGGTACAGTCCACACACAGTTCACACAGTCAAAACAGGCTATGTGGGTACAGTCCACACACACACTTCATACAGTAACAGGCACTTTAGGTACAGTCCACACACACAGTTCACACAGTAACAGGCGTTGTAGGTACAGTCCACACACACACACTTCATACAGTAACAGGCATTGTAGGGGTGGTCCACACACACACACAGTTCACACAGTAACAGGCACTGTAAGTACAGTCCCACACACACATACAGTTCACACAGTAACAGGCATTGTAGCTACAGTCCACATACACACACACTTCATACAGTAACAGGCACTGTAGGTACAGTCCCCCCCACACACACACACTTCATACAGTAACAGGCACTGTAGGTACAGTCCCCACACACACACACACACTTCATACAGTAACAGGCACTGTAGGTACAGTCCCCACACACACACTTCATACAGTCACACAGGCTGTAGGTACAGTCCCCACACACACACTTCATACAGTAACAGGCACTGTAGGTACAGTCCCACACACACACACACTTCATACAGTAACAGGCACTGTAGGTACAGTCCACACACACACACACACTTCATACAGTAACAGGCACTGTAGGTACAGTCCACACACACACACACACATCATACAGTAACAGGCACTGTAGGTACAGTCCCACACACACACACTTCATACAGTAACAGGCATTGTAGCTACAGTCCACACACACACACTTCATACAGTAACAGGCATTGTAGCTACAGTCCACACACACACACACACACTTCATACAGTAACAGGCACTGTAGGTACAGTCCCTACACATACACACTTCATATAGTAACAGGCACTGTAGGTACAGTGCACACACACACACACACACACACACACACACACACACACACACACACTCATACAGTAACAGGCATTGTAGGTACAGTGTACACACACACACACACACACACACACACACACTTCATACTGTAACAGGCATTGTAGGTACAGTCCCTACACATACACACTTCATATAGTAACAGGCATTGTAGGTACAGTCCACACACACACACTTCATACAGTAACAGGCATTGTAGGTACAGTCCACACACACACACTTCATACAGTAACAGGCACTGTAGGTACAGTCCACACACACACACACTTCATACAGTAATAGGCATTGTAGCTACAGTCCACACACACACACACTTCATACAGTAACAGGCACTGTAGCTACAGTCCACACACACACACACACACTTCATACAGTAACAGGCATTGTAGGTACACACACACACACACACACACACACACAAAACGGGAACATTTCTTCAAATGTCATCTAGTTGTAATCTTGACCTAATTGTAATTATGATTACAACAGAAACTACATACATAAAAAAACTTTAAAAAGCTGACACATCTGCAAACTAAAGTAGGATGATTACACAGACACCCTTTGTTCGTATTAAAAAAAAAAAAAAAAAAAAAAAAAAAAAAAAAAAAAAAGACGACCAACAAAACACCAAAAACACACATGCACAACTGAAGCTAGATAATTACATGGACACACTTGATTACACGACGAGTGAAATTTTTTAAAAAGCTTAACCCTCTTGACAAGCGAGCGCCGCTAGCTAGCCCGGCCGGAAAACACATAGCCAAAAGGCTGAGCGCCCGCCAGCGCCCGGTAAAACACGTGGCAACAACGGGCGCCGCCATGTTTCTCGTAGAAAAGGAAGTCTCGCGAGAACATGACTTCCTTCTTCCTGTAGCCATTTACTTCCGTCTGCAAAAAATCGCGAGTCGATACGTGCCGTGGTTCTCGAGTTACAAATTTTTCAAGTTTTGAGGTCGAAATGCCGTTTTTCACCGTGGCTAACCTTGATTTCTGCCGTTCTATAATGAGATTTAGTGATGGAGATACTGTGTTTTGTAGGATTTACGGCATAAGACTTAGTGAAAGTGCTGGGTAATGAAGCTTAGAGTGACCTAGATTTCGACTGGGATGAAGTTCCAGGTATGATGAACAACAATTCGGAAGAAAGTTCTGAAGAAGATTTTTTTTTTTTTCCCGAGTAAATGGCTCATGTGACATTCTTCAAACTTACGATATAGCAACATATATATTCGTAGGAATTTTTAAAATTATTTTCATTTTGTTATTTCCTTTCCTCTCTTTTAAATTAATTTTTTAATTGGGTAACCATGTTCAAATTACAGAGTTACTTACCTTGCCGATGGTTTTCGGTGTAACTAAGCTCAGATAAGTGCATACTGAAGAGGGTTAAACCATGCACATGCACACACACACACACACACACACACATGCACACACACATGCACACACACACACACACACACACACACACACACGCACACAGACCAAATCAAAGCAAGCACAGATCAGAAGGCAGACCCTGTGTGCAGCCATCAGCCTCACCATGAGCAGAGTGTCGATGTAGGAGTTGTGCTGAGACATGATCTCTTTAATGTCCCACCGCACATTGTTCATCTGCTGCAGGACGTGGTCGTAGCTGATGGCCCGTGATGCCACAGGTCGGTACACTGGTTTCCTCAGCTCAGCCGCCATCTTCACCGTCTACAACATCACAATGGTCACACATTAATGCAGATTTATGACGCACTCCACCTCCTGAACACGTGTCCTGGCTCCAAGACAGCTATCAATCCCAAACAGGGAAACAAAAAACTCATCAAACTCACTCAAAGAATAAAAAAAAAAAAAAAAAAAAAAAATCATTGAAATCACAAAGAAATAAATGAATGCTCTTCATCAGGGAAAAAAAATAGGACAAACCCACATGCAAAAGTACACAAACACATGCGAAGCACACACATAATACAGCAAAATGCCTGAATACTACATTAAATTTTGTTCATTCCTGACAAAGATATGTACTTCAAAACAACAAGTCAGCAACACTGGAAACGCGACATCAAACGGCTACCTCAAAAATATTCAAAACAATGGAGGTCAATTAACAAAGAGACAATTCTTTTCAACACATGTAAGAAAGTAAAATGCAGCAGACAAGCATGGCATAGTAACAGAATGAAGGTAAATAACTACCCAGTCACAGGCACCTGATATCACATGAATACATGTTACAGTGCCACTAGTCATATAGATAAGAACAGCAGTGGCAGAGAGGGAGATGTCCAGACCTGGGTATAGAACGTCTGCAGAAAGGCCTTCCTGTTGGGAGGTATCAACGCTTCCAGGTGGGCCTCCAACATCTCCAGCTGACTGGCCAAAAAACACCCTATGGAGAATAAACAAAACAAAACGAAAATTCTTGAAAAACAAAAAAGTTCCCCAGTTTTCACTTTTGTTGAGCTCTCTGTGATACTGGACAGAAGAGGAGGCATCTTTCACCCACGGATGTACACTCACTCCGGTTCAGTAACAAAACAATTATTGTCAGTATTTAACAGGCAGTGTCCGGCGGCTATTAACTCAACAGCTTTTGAGATTTTTGCATTTTGCATGATGGGCGTTCTTTGTTTCGTAACATTCTGCGCATTATTTCTAAAATAATAATATTTTTGTGATGAATGTGTCTATTTTGGTTTTTTTCAGGCAATATTCCTTCAGATAACAAAAATGTTGTTTTAAATACCATAATTCTGGGAAGAAAACTGTCGATCACCGGCGATGAAATTTCAAGGGAAAGAAAGAACTGAAGTGGAATCAGCTAGCAGTGCAGTGTCTTCTGTGATGGGTTGTCTCATGACCTCGCACTTATTGCTGGACTGCTCCTGTGCTGTGTGACAAGAACAGCCTGTGTGTAGCTGCGAATGGGGAGGCTGGAATGCACACCATGGAATAATGCCACTGGGTAGGCACTGAATATGAGGCAGCAAAAAAAGTCAATAAAAAAAGAAAAGAATTTGGGAGCACTGCTTGACTCATAAGATTATACTTCCAGAAGAAAGTTGGCTGGTTCTTTTATTTATAATCTGTTTTGCTCAAAAGGTGCTCTGGATTTTAGATTCTTAATAAATTTGAAATGGGAAGTTTTTCGTATACTCCCTCTCTGGCTAAATACATTTACCACATAAAGCTAATGTGAGTTACCACAGTTGGAAAGCTCTATTCCGCAAAAATGTTCAAGGCTAATGCAGCCGTAAGATGTCCGCCTAATTGTCGTCTGTATCTAGCAGACAGAGCAAGATCATTCCCGTTTCCTCCTCATATGGCCAAACCAAAGGCCATTTGTGGACCTTTGCAACTGTACAAGGGAGGACAGGCAGGACTATGAGTTTAAGAGTGTACATTGCCAAACTGGGAGTATGAGAAAAACTCATCATTTTTCACAACAAATTCTGCACCATGTAAAACTCGTGCAAAATTTACAGTCATAGAAAGTCAGACAACTGCCCTAATGCCTCCTAGAGTCATAGAAGGTCAGAGAACTGCCCTAATGATTCCTACAGTCATAGAAGGTCAGCCAACTGCCCTAATGCTTCCTACAGTCATAGAAGGTCAGCCAACTGCCCTAATGATTCCTACAGTCACAGAAGGTCAGCCGACTGTCCTAATGGTTCCTACAGCCACAGAAGGTCAGCCAACTGCCCTAATGATTCCTACAGTCACAGAATGTCAGCCAACTGCCCTAAACGTTCCTACAGCCACAGAACGTCAGCTAACTGCCCTAACGGTTCCTACAGCCACAAAAGGTCAGCCAACTGCCCTAACTGTTCCTGCAGCCACAGAAGGTCAGCCAACCGTTCCAACAGCCACAGGTCAGCCAACTGCCCTAACTGTTCCTACAGTCACAGAAGGTCAGCCAACTGCCCTAACCGTTCCTACAGCCACAGAAGGTCAGCCAACTGCCCTAACCATTCCTACAGCCACAGAAGGTCAGCCAACTGTTTCTACAGCCACAGAAGGTCAGCCAACTGCCCTAACCGTTCCTACAGCCACAGAAGGTCAGCCAACTGCCCTAACTGTTCCTGCAGCCACAGAAGGTCAGCCAACTGCCCTAACCGTTCCTACAGCCACAGAAAGTCAGCCAACAGCCCTAACTGTTCCTACAGCCACAGAAAGTCAGCCAACTGCCCTAACTGTTCCTACAGCCACAGAAGGTCAGCCAACTGCCCTAACCGTTCCTACAGCCACAGAAAGTCAGCCAACTGCCCTAACTGTTCCTACAGCCACAGAAGGTCAGCCAACTGCCCTAACCATTCCTACAGCCACAGAAGGTCAGCCAACTGCCCTAACCGTTCCTACAGCCACAGAAGGTCAGCCAACCGTTCCTACAGCCACAGAAGGTCAGCCAACCATTCCTACAGCCACAGAAGGTCAGCCAACTGCCCTAACTGTTCCTACAGCCACAGAAAGTCAGCTAACTGCCCTAACCATTCCTACAGCCACAGAAGGTCAGCCAACTGCCCTAATGGTTCCTACAGCCACAGAAGGTCAGCTGACTGCCCTAACGGTTCCTACAGTCACAGAAGGTCAGCCGACTGCCCTAACGGTTCCTACAGCCACAGAAGGTCAGCCGACTACCCTAACAGTTCCTACAGTCACAGAAGGTCAGCCAACAGCCTTAACGGTTCCTATAGCCACAGAAGGTCAGCCAACTGCTCTAACCGTTCCTACAGTCATAGAAGGTCAGCCAACAGCCCTAACGGTTCCTACAGCCACAGAAGATCAGCCAACAGCCCTAACGGTTCCTACAGCCACAGAAAGTCAGCCAACAGCCCTAACGGTTCCTACAGCCACAGAAGGTCAGCCAACTGCCCTAACGGTTCCTACAGCCACAGAAGGTCAGCCAACAGCCCTAACGGTTCTACAGCCACAGAAGGTCAGCCAACTGCCCTAACAGTTCCTACAGCCACAGAAGGTCAGCCAACTGCCCTAACTGTTCCTACAGCCACAGAAGGTCAGCCAACTGTTCCTACAGCCGCAGAAGGTCAGCCAACTGCCCTAACGGTTCCTACAGTCACAGAAGGTCAGCAAAGTGCCCTAACCGTTCCTACAGCCACAGAAAGTCAGCCAACTGCCCTAACCATTCCTACAGCCATAGAAGGTCAGCCAACTGCCCTAACGGTTCCTACAGCCACAGAAGGTCAGCCAACTGCCCTAATGGTTCCTACAGCCACAGAAGGTCAGCTGACTGCCCTAATGGTTCCTACAGCCATAGAAGGTCAGCCAACTGCACTAACGGTTCCTACAGCCACAGAAGGTCAGCCAACTGCCCTAACGATTCCTACTGCCACAGAAGGTCAGCCAACTGCCCTAACTATTCCTACTGCCACAGAAGGTCAGCCCAACTGCCCTAATGATTCCTACAGCCACAGAAGGTCAGCCAACTGCCCTAATGATTCCTACAACCACAGAAGGTCAGCCAACTGCCTTTATGATTCCTACAGTCACAGAAGGTCAGCCGACTGACCTAACTGTTCCTACAGCCACAGAAGGTCAGCCAACTGTCCTAACATTTCCTACAGCCACAGAAGGTCAGCCAACTGCCCTAACCATTCCTACAGCCATAGAAGATAAGCCAACTGCCCTAACTGTTCCTACAGTCACAGAAGGTCAGAAAACTGCCCTAACCATTCCTACAGCCACAGAAGGTCAGCCAACTGTTCCTACAGCCGCAGAAGGTCAGCCAACTGCCCTAACGGTTCCTACAGTCACAGAAGGTCAGCCAAGTGCCCTAACCGTTAGAGCCTTAACGATGTGCAGGAGAGAAAAAGCTTAGAAAAGAAAATGAAAACCAAAAGACAGAGAATCATGGGGAATGACAACAACAAATGGCTCACTTGATATGTGAAATTTGTTTCCATATACATTTCAAAAGAGCCAACTTTTTCCGAATCATATTTACATCAGAAACTGTTAAAACATTTAAATGATTTCACCAGGAACAGACGGTTCACTGTTTGAGCGCAAGAAAGTAAAGCACACTCAACTGTCCATTTTTGCAGTGCACATGCATTCATTTTCTTTAACGATAATTTATAATTCATAAATTGAGAAATAGCCTGAATGCAAAGCTTTTGTCAGTCTGCAACACCCTCATGCACTTCTTTGTCATTCCCTCAGATAGCAGCTCAAGAAGTACTGACGAATGTTGCAATGCGCCCAATACTCTCCTGGGGGCCAAACAGCTGGCCTTCATCAAAGAGTGGAACACTCCCTCAAGAATGTCCGATATCTCCGAGTCTCAGAGCAGGAACCTGACCTCAAAACTCTTTTGCTTTTCACCCAATTAATTTCAAGTTTACACACCTTCTTGTATAACATTCTATGTTTCAACCACTGGTGATAATTAACAAGGATGATCAAGTAGTTTCAAAACATTTTTCTCATGATGTTTTGCAATTACCTTAAGCAAAAATATCATTGTGCGTCCCTTAAAGGGAAGAATTACCTTCACAACAGTTACAAAAGTTACTCACTCACACACACACACACACACACACACACACACACACATGCACACACACACACACACACACACACACACACACACACACACACACACACACACACACACTCACTCACTCACACACACACACACACACACACACACACACACACACACACATGCAACGAAAGGCAGGGAACATATGCACCCCGTGCTTCAGGAACTCCTTTTTTTCTATACGGCGAAAGAACCATAACTCACAATGACTCCACAGCCACAGTGCGTTCAGCCAAACATAGAGCATGGCTGGTGACGTCACATCCACCACTGACAGAAGGGTTGCTGCAGGCACCTTGTCCTGCAGTCACAAACACAGCTAACATTCTGGGTGGTTGGAACGCTTGTTTATATTCTGCTCATCAAACCTTAAAAAACTGTACGAGAGAGAGAGAGAGAGAGAGAGAGAGAGAGAGAGAGAGAGAGAGAGAGAGAGACTCACACACACACACACACACACACACACACACACATGCACACACACACACACACACACACACACACACACACACACACACACACACACACGCACGCACACACACACACACACACACACACACACACACACACACACACACAGGAGAGAGAGAGAGATGGAGACAAAGAGAGACAAAGGGGAGAAATGTTGTAAGAAACAGCTGACTGGACTGAAAAAAGTTTCTGAAGTATATACTTTCAATTAAATCCAAACATCGTCTAAAACTGGCTACACATTTTAAATGAGTTCTGCAGTAAAAAAGTTTCTGATGTGTGTAAAGCAAAATTCTTCAACTGTCAATTTTGTGTGTGTGTGTGTGTGTACAATTTCATTTCATTACAATACTTCAAAGCAGTTTTAAATTTCATTCTCAGCATCCTCACCCATACCGATGCTATCTGTATGATATAATAATAATAACAGACATTATTATCATCATCATCATCAACACACTCCTGTTCTTTGATTTGTTCCTGTCTCCGAAAGTTCTTGAACATAGTGTAATTCTTACTGTCTCTATGAGTTTACCTACAAAGAAACAAAAGTTGACTGAAAACAAGATGCAGAGCATATAAACATACTCCCAGTTTATCTTGAATACGACGTCACAACCAAACATGCGTCATAATGTATTTCGTCACTTCGGCTTATGACGCAAAGAAGCTTTGACGTCATTTTTGTTAGCGTTATCATTTTCTAGATATTCCATTAGGAAGAAAAAACCGTTTGGGCCGTTTTTATTCTGGTGAAATAAAACATCCAGCATCATCCGTGACCCATAATGAACATACCTACAAATTTTCAGAAAGATCGGCCCAGAAGTTTTGTCTGGAGCGAGTCGAACACATTTTGACCACGGACAGACAGATACACACACACACACAGACAGCATTTCTTCGTTCCCATTGTAAAGTGCTCCCTGTTCTATAAGAACTGGGGAACAAAAAAATGACACTAAGTCCCCTCTAACTGCCACTGTGGATGTAAAAATGACACTTTGTGTCATCTGGTGTCCCACAGAATGCTGGATCAAAAAGAGCCCCACTGAAACACCAGCAAAACGACCAGCCAGAAATGTCTTCACTGGTGATCGCCTTGCGATGGCCTGCCATGAGTAGTTCCCTGTGCACTACTGGCATGGGGAACAACAACAGACGACCTGGATGTGGGTGTATCAGAAGGAAACCAGACAGGTAAAAGTGGTAGGAATACAGCTATGGGGACGTATAAGATGGGTTAAATTAAAATCTAAATTGAAATTAAAACAAACACACACACACACACACACACACACACACACACAAACACACACATACACACACACATAAAGAGTCATTTTATTAGTTTGCCTTTGCTTACCCTCATTCCGTCTGTTTCCATTGGTACTCCTGGGTCAGTGATCAAGCTGTCGTGAATCCGCTTTAATGTCATCATCAACCGATTGTTGATACTTCGATCTTCAGCTGAAATCTGGATATTACACAGCTGCAATTAGTTTACCATGTGACACACACTGATTAACATAACTTACAACAAATTTACACAGTCATGCACTAAACATTTTTTTCTTTTCGATTTTGTTCTTGCTGTTGTTCTTCTTCTAAAACAGCTCAACTTCAGCACAATGCCACTGAATTTAACACCTCACAGCTTCAGAAAATTGTATCTAAACTATGCACGCTTAAGCTATGCCCTGCGCAAAAGAAACTTGCGTCCCTCTCGATACTCTTCAAAGATTTCTGTTTAGCTGAGTCTGTAATCACTGTGATCATCACAAGCATGGAACTGTGCTGACTCAACAGCATGGTATTACATTACAATGGCACACACACACACACAGACACACAGAGACTTGAACTTTTAACACACTCACCCCATCTGTGGCGAAGAACGAAAACACCTGAAAAAGATGCCAACAATAACATAATTAAGACATGAAAAACAGGAAAAAAGCAGGCTAACTGACTTAAAAAAAAACACACTGTAAACAAAAAATAAATGCTGATTGTGTGACAGACAGCAAGAGAGACAAAAGACAGCAATACAGAGAAAGAAGAACATGCAAAGAAACAAAAACTAAAAAACAGAACCTCATTATCAAAAATGCAAAATCATCAAATATGCTGTTAAACTTCAAACACAACTCACAAACAAAACTTAAGACAAGCGTCTCTCTCAATGACCTTAAGATACACAATCCTGACAGTTCAAGGGTAAAAACCCAAATGTAGCAATTAAAGTCAGAACTGAGATATGCACAGTCCTTTCATTTTCCATAAGCAGCATGGTCATAAAGCAAGCAAAAAGAACAAATGGCTACAGTACAGTTGTCTCTGGGGAAAATTCTGTAGAAAAACCCCCTTTCTGCGGTAGATGAGCATATAAACAAGTGGTGTTTTGAAAAAAAAATCATGCATCACACTATAACAGCAAGCTCTCCAGTGGGGAACTGTCCAGATTTCACACAGAGAAATTTGATGTGATGATAACATTATACAAATTCATCGATAGAAACTCACTGTATAGAGGTAATAATCAAACAGCTGGGACATGCAGCTGATGACATCGAAGGCAATAGGCTGAAGGACAGAAATCATCTGAAGGTACTTGCCTGCAACATACATGTCAACATAAAATAAGCATGGAAACAGGAAAGGGAGAGTCAGATGGATGGAGAGAATGTGCCTGTGAGTGGCTGTGTGCCTATATGTGTGCATAAATGTGAGTATGTGTGTGTGTGTGTGTGTGTGTGTGTGTGTGTGTGTGTGTGTGTGCGCACAGACACACACATGTATTGCCATGTATGTGTATCAGTGTGTAAAAATTAATTCTCATAGAAACCATTACTTGGGTTTACAAACAATGAAAAAAAACCAATCACTAGATACTGCCATAGCGCCATAGACACTGATAAAAGCACTCTGTTGCCAACATGTCAACTCTCTCTGAGAGAAAAAAAAAGGCATAACCTATACTACATCCATTTTTCCACCAGACTGATTTGGTTTTGTTCACTGCTGTTACAATCAAGCATCTTCAATGAACATTCCAAACGTACACTTTTGCTTCTTTTCATTGTTTTAATTGAAATTTTAGAACTTTTCAACAACAAGTGTTTGCAAAATTGCTGTTTGTTTTCCCAGAAAGTCAAAACATTTCATTCAGTGGAAATCCATGAGAGGACAAAAAAGGGAAATCCAGATAGTTGGCATCCCTAATTAAGGAGAAAACCTGACATTTATGACAGAGGTGTGTACAAAAATAGTCGAACAAAAAACAATACTGACCAACAACTCTCAGGACATTCAGTGTCGTCATTGTAATGATTGGACCCGGACTGCGAGAAGATGACCGATGATGAAACGACTGCGGCCTGATGTGCTGCTATTTCTGTCGACCAGCAGTTCTGGTGGACAACAGAAGAAAAGACTGACTTCACAAACAACTTCATTGCTAAATCTGGAACACATACTTATGGCTCCAGACCTACTTCTCATATACAAACACAGCATGAAGTAAGCTTACATATACGTGCACATTTGTGCATGTGTGTGTGAGTGTGTGCGCACATGTGTGTGTGTGTGTGTGTGTGTGTGTGTGTGTGTGTGTGTGTGTGTGTGTGTGTGAGTGTTGTGTATGTGTGTGTGTGCACATGTGCATGCATGCACTTACCATGCATGTCTGTGCATGTGAATATGTGAATGAGTGGGTGCTCAAGCATATGCCTGTGAAAGTGCTTTCACTTTTTCTACGTAACTGCTATATATCAACATGAACAGAAATCCATCAAACTGACAGCTCAGGACAAATTACCACCCTGACTTCTTTTCTTGAACATCATGTCATTCAGTTTCAATCCTTTTCCATCTGCCATTAAAATATGATGATAAAAGTGACATCATGTTCCCTTACATGTCTTCTGAGAAGACACTATGCTGTCTTGGCTCCAGCAAGTCACAGAAGAATGGGCGTGTAATTACTTAGTATTGTCTCTTACTTGTTTATCACAGCAAAGCCTTTCTGATCATCCACACACACACATCAATACCTACTTGTAGGAATGTGTTTCTCCCGTGAGCTCATCGATGTAGTCCTGTTTCAGTTCGTCTGGAATGTCTGAATCACTGTCAGAATCACCGTACCCTTCTTCCACATCCTGAGAACCATTCAGAGAAAAAAAAAGACATCACATAAGAGATATACCCTAAACAGTTTGATGGTATGGCTATGTAATCCAACCCCAATGCACTAAAGCCGGAGTTTCTTCCTATAGCTGTATGTTTTCAACATGCCATCCTTGTGATGAAATGACAAGTTTACACAGATGTAATTGTGAAAAAAAGGAGCAATGTCCAACAGGACGAAATCAAAACTAGGTCTGTTGTGATAAATCTGTACCAGAACTAAGGAGACCACACACATATACATGCACAACTTCAATAAGCACACACGCACATTGCACACACATGCACATACACACACACATGCATGCACGTGCACACACACACTACACATACACATGCACACACGCATGCTTGCACGCACACACACACACACACACACACACACACACACACACACACACACACACACACACACACACACATGTATGCTTGCGCATACTCTCTCACACGCATGCACACGTGCACACACACACACACACACACACACACAATGTACCATCACACAATAAAATTTTGACTTGGCACACACACAGACACACACACACACAGACACACACACTCACACACACATACCCCAGCACCAGAGAAAAAAGTCTTCTTTCTCCTAAATTTTGACATGGCACACATACACAGACACACACACACACACACACACACACACACACACACACACACACACACACACACACACACACACACACACACACACACACACACACACACATACCCCAGCACCAGAGAAAAAGTCTTCTTTCTCCTCTTCCTCCTGCTGCCCCATCAAAAGGGCTGCCTTCCTCAGCGTAACGCTGGAAGTAACCTTGACCTTCATCCTCTCCAGAGTCAAGGGTCAACTTTTCCACCGAGTCTGATGAACTGTTGGTCATCGAGGTTACATGATCTGCTGTCTTTAGGTTCCGCATAAATCGGAATTCCTGTGCACAATAGGAGGCCAATGAAAACTAGAACTTAACTAAAGCTTTCTTTATCATCAGAACAGAACAATTTGAAAGAACATTTTGCCATAGACTTTTTCCTTGTGTTTACGTTTTTTTTCCTTTTATTTTCCTTTTTCTGTTTATCCTCCATGCTCTTCTAGTAAAATTATTCACACTTTCCTCTCTCTGTCTCACCCATACACAGCCAAACCTACAGAGCTCCTATTGCCATTCTAGTTGTAGCAATCTACTGGGAATTTTCAGCATCAGATCATTATGAACCAACCCACCAGGAATGACACTGCATCATCTTTTGAGTTGTTTTGGAGTTAAATGATGCTTGTTTGATCTACAATATGCAAGGCAGCACCTGCTAAGCCTTCCATTGAAACCATTTCTTAAGGACATAGGCATTCACAGCATATAAATTTCATGATCATCCATGGAGTCATGTTGACTCTGCTCTATCATTGCTTCACATCACAGCTGTTTCAGAAACAGTTTGCCTTCCAGCAGTTTATGACTGTTGCACCTAGAAACCTCCACATTTAATCTCTTGTACACGCTGACCTGCAACTGACACTGTAAAATATTACTGATGATGTGATGTTTGAGTGGTATTACTCATTCACACCTGTGCACGAGCGCGTGCACACACACACACACACACACACACACACACACACACACACACACACACACACACACACACACACCACCATACATGCGCGCGCGTGCACACACACACACACACACACACACACACACACACACACACACACACACACACACACACACACACACACACACACACATATATATACACACACACACGCACACTTGTAACACCATGCTGTGTCTGTAGACCTTTAAGGGTTCTCATAACAATAAAAAGTATGAGTCCCAAGTCTCTCTCTCTCTCTCTCTCTCTCTCTCTCTCTCTCTCACACACACACACACACACACACACAAACAACAAGTTACAATATTGTCAAACCCTAGCTTCTATCTGCCTTAATATTAAAGAAGATTAAAGATAAACTCCAACCATGAGCTGCAGGGTGTTGAAGTTGGTCTTGACAGGACACAACTCCCAGGCCTCGTTCTCCAGAAACATCCGGAGCTCATCCAGCCTGGCTCTGCAATAATGCCCACTCCCCACTTTCTGATTTGTTTGAACACCAGGCATCATACATACGCGCATGCACACATGCCAATACACCAGTCCCTTCAGTCTCCTCCCCTCCCTCCCTCATCCTGTCTCCATCCTATGATAAACACAGATCATACATATGGTTTGCACATCTGTCAAAAGAGGGACATTTGAGTCATTCAATCTTACACACACACACACACACACACACACACACACACACACTATGCATATCAAAATTCTTTATATCCCGTTCTTGATTCTTAACTGTCTGTATCTTTGATGAAATGTTTCGATATGTCCAGCTATAGACTCTTCCCACGGTAGCGCTTTATCAATGACAGACATAGTTTTCATCCTTCCTCTGCACTACGTTTGGCACAAGAGACTTCAGGCTATCTCTATCCTCTTCACCTTTAAACAAAACCTCTCATCCATAGCAGTGATATAAAAAAACCCCGAGTACCGACGTACATTCCATGGGCGCAATTTTTGGTAACTGTCTCCCAAAATAGTAGGATGCACAGACTGAGCCATGACTAATCTATTTCAACCTTTAAGCCTTGCATCACAAAGTCATAGCCTTTTCCTGAAAGATGACTAAAGGAACACATTCAGTGTTTCCTTCTAAATTCAAGTGCAAAGTTTCAATGCCAAAAATCAGTTTGATCATTCTACTTGTTTGAAACGAGTGCTCGATATAGTTATGCTGGACACCAACATATGAGTGAAGCCAGAAGAAAAATAAGATGATGCCGATTGTGCCTGTGATACTTCTGTGCCTGAAGTTTACAGTGACGAAAAGAATGAAGGCAGTGACTGCCTTTTCTGTTTGAACTCCCACGGCCTTCAACTTTTGACACCCCAGCACAGTTTGTACTGAAAGATAGAAAAGTGTGGCAAAGTTAAATTTTAACTGTCATACTCTTACATTTAATTTACCATACTAAAGAAAATTCATTTCATGCTTATATCAGTTCTGCGCTTTCACATCAAAATTTATCTAAATCTATGCATGGTAGGCACTTTGCAAGCACTTTTGCCAGCCCACCCGACTCCCCCACTCACGCCCCATCTCCATCCTCATACATCAGCAATTGGGTGAAAATTGCTTGTGCAAAACGAAATTACCTTGATTAAAAAAAAAAAAAAACCTTGAAAGATCTTCATGAGCAACCTTGCATAACATGTCCATGAACAACCATGGATACATCATGTCAGTTACGACGTTCGCTCCACAGAGTACAGACAACATAGTGCAGTGAATCTGCTGGCTAACCTGTGATGGTTCTTGAAGTAGTTGAGGCTCTGCTGCTTGAGAGAGTCCTGCAGACCCTCTGAGCGGCTGCCACAGAACTCCTCCCCAATCTTGATCATCCTGTTACCACAAATATATATATATATATTTTTAATGTTCTAGCTCAGAATTTTCCCTTTTCTGTTTGTTTAGAATGTACTAGGTATGCTCATAATAGTCCTCCTATCGTGTGATATCAATTTGACTATATACCTGAACACCAAGTAAAATCCACAAACCACCGCACAGACCACAAAATGCAGAATACCTGTGGAAAAAAAAATCATTTTCAAGATACATGCAAGATTCTTTATGCACTTACTTAAAGAAATATTTGTCTTAATATTGATAGCAGGGGTGCTGATGATGTTGATGGAGGTGGTGGTGATGGTAGTTGATGGTTAAGACAGTGACCATGACCAAGCTGAACACAAAACATTACGCTCATTGGTGAAACGAAAAACGACAAAAAAATCAAAAAAATCAAATGATTATTAAATGAGGCATTAAAGGTATGGACAGACTAACAGCTTAACTCAATGATCACTGCATGCATAACAGCATTAAGAATGTCTGTAGAAAATTGTGATTATTGCTCATTTCAGTCATGAGTAGACTGATGACTCCTTTATCAAAAAAAAAAAAAAAATCTTTGTACTTATTTGGAAAAAAATGTCAACAGGCAAACTCATCTTCTCAAATTCTTTTATTCAGTCTGATTTGGATTCACTAAATGTGGGATCAGTGATACTTTTATCCATTTCAGAATCCCACTCCAGTTTGATTAATTCAAGAGAATGTTCTGCCCCGAATGGCATGAACTGTCAGCAGTGTCTTTTTTTTTTTTCTGTTCTTCTTCACCGACTTTTGGCAGTCTCTGCAATCTGAAAGCCTCCAAATTCTTCATTACGGCTTTCTAAATCTAAATCTAAATAGATTTGGGCACAAATTTTAGCCTCGCCATCTGTAGTTTTGTTGAGTCAAAACTTCTTAGGAAAATATGCACTTGAATCAAAAATTGATCACTCATAGCAACACAGGATATGAGTGAAAAAGGAAAGCACAAAGAAATGACTGAAGTGACAGAAAGGCATCCAGCATGCAGGGTAGTCAACGCGTTTTCTTTCAAACAGGTTAAAGGCAGTCAGTGTGTGAGTGCCGTCAGCCAACAGGTACTGCTCTGAATGCAACAGCACAGTAATGACCTGCAGCAGGTGTCCTGCTGAAATGGAGGAGAGTTAGAACACCGGTGAGTAGCGCTTCAGACATTCAATTACTCACTCAAGAGACTTTTCAATGGCATCAATATATTTCTTCCTTCTGACGGGCCATTAAATGTTGAGTTATAGGCGGCCTAACATACGTCCAAACTAGGTTAAACAAACGGCTTCCTTCATGATGGAGGATGGTTCCTGCTCTACTGAGCTGTGCTGACCTAACGGAAGCACCTGGCTTTGAAGGAAATTCCCAGGAGGCTGTCCACAAAGGTTCTGATGTATTTCCGTCCTCCATCACTTTCCCGCTCCTCAGTCTTATCAGTTTTTTTTTCTTCATCCCCCCATCTTTGTCACGTCTCCCAGACTGATGTCTTGATTCCCTAATCATACTCTCCTCCACTGTTGCTATTCAGCCGTTCAGACATTTTGAAGCTTGGAAAAAACAGTGATACCTGTTGATGAGGTCCAGGACATAAATGAACTCTTCGAGCTTGAAGAAAGAGAGATCAGTGGCCAGCACGTAGGTCTTCACTTTCTGCTGCACATCCTGCCACACCCGGCCACGCCCATACTCCAACTTCTGCATCACGTACCGCCGGTTAAAGGTCGCCTCCACCGCCTCGCCTGCATCTGGGTGATGATCAGGTGAATAAAGAGTTGACCGATGAAGGTGAATGCTTAGGAAGAGAAAAAAAAGGCAAAAATAAGTAGTTGAGTCTATGGCGATACCTGGCCTGATAGTCTTCAGCTGTTGTCGGAAACTGAAGGGCTGAGCATGTGGGAAGGTGGCACTGAAGTGGTTCCCAACCCCTCCCTCCACCTTACAATCAACCATCCACCTTCCAAAACAGACAGAATAAATCAAACTGAAAGAGCACAAAAAATGGCAGCCCTTCTCTTTCCCACTACCTCTTCCCATCCTCCCTACACAACATGTCTACGCAAAGGTAGAGCCCTGATATAGCTGTTGGGCTATTGAACAATATGAACTCAGCTATTGAACAATATGAACTCAGCTATTGAACAATATGAACTCAGCTATTGAACAATATGAACTCAATCTATTAAAAAGCAAAAGCCTCTTGGACACCCTCCCTCCTCATTTCCTTTACACACATTCATAAATAATGAATCAATTCAAGATGAATCAGATTAGGTCTATTTCAAGTACAAACGCTGAAACAGTGAGCATGTATCGACCAACCTGGTTGGTCAGCAGAATCCTGATCGTGCATCTCATGCCACTGCATAGTCTTGTAGTAGCTCAGCATCACTCCCCACAATGCTTTGCACAGGTCCAGCAGACATGGTGTGAAGCTCTCCACGGTGATGTGCTGCCCGCCACACAGAGCGATACAATTAAAAATAAAAAATCATTCATCCCATAACAGTTGAAAATAAAAATCAATTCATCCCATAACAATTGAAAATAAAAACCAATTCATTCTGCGACACATCATGTCCAGGAAGGAACTGATTTCAGGACCACAGCATGCAGTAATTGTGAAGAAGTTGCAATCACCTCATCACATGGCACTCAACAGCAAGACTCTGATTCTGCTTCCAAAAAAACACAATAACACAGTCAGAAATTGAATTCATCCCCCATCGCCTCATCTACCCAACCTCTTCCCCACAACATGGCTGGATTCACCACCACAACACAGAACATAACAATTCGTCACTGAATTACCAACCATGAACTTATCTGTCCTTCCACTCACCCCCCAAACATGCACCGACGCATCTGGAATTAATTTAACAGCCATAGCGTCTGAATTAAACCCCACAGCAAAAAGTCAAGTGCTTCATTAATATCCTAACTCACTAACCCCCCAACGTGGAACGCTGTAGTCAGGAACTGAATTAACTCCAGCACCATAAGCTGACGCAGTCAGTGGCCAATTAAACCTTTAACACACTTTCATGAAAGTGGGAGGTGAATTCATTCCCCCAAACACAACAGATTGACGTCTGGACATCTGAATTCATCCCACAACATAACAAAACACATCCACAATTCACTATCACCAGTCTCATTTTCTGCACAAAATTTCTGACAGAAGTACACTAACAGTACTTTCACCTGTACCAGCTGAACAAGAAACTGTTCCTGAATGTCCCTTTTCACAAAATTATAGATCACATTTTTCATGGTAAGGAAAGAAAACACCCTTCAGCCCACAAAGCACGAGACTGCAGAGAACTGAAAGACGGCATCCCAGTGTACTGCCATGCTCACCTTGCAGAGATCGGGGTACTGCCTCTTCTGGAAGTTGGAGCCCCCCGCCCCATCTCCTGCACACAGCTCCACGTAGCCCAGAACGATGGTGAAGGCTGTGTTGTGAATGGCGCTGGCAAAATGCATGTGCAGCTGATCCATTGCCGTCTGCAACAGACATGTAAGATAACAATGATGTCTGTGACAACGACAGTGGAAATGTACTGCTGTAGCATGAAGGTGACACAAAACGGCTGAAAATATTTACTGAAAATATTCACCGCATCCAGAAGAATAAGGAACAGGAGGGGAAAAGGAAAAGGAACCATACCACAACATCATTACAGTATGGTACTGAGACTGAAAAGCCGAAGAAACCAAAGAAGAATAAGTATAATAATGTAAATGATGCGACAAGCTCTTATTCTCACTCCAAGTCTAATTGTATCATGACCCAAATACAAACACTCTATCATCACTCACACACACAACTTGCATATGTAGCACCAGGCATGCAAGCATATGCACAAATGCAAAAGAACAATACACATACATACATATAGCATGTTTGCACTCGCTCTCTAAATAAAAGAATGCATGGTGCACCTTAAAAAGATTTCAATATGGAAACATTGAACTCACTCACAATGTAGCCAACAGTTAGAACATAATGCTCAGTCATTCTGTTCTTTCTCCACCAAACAACAACACTTAAATAAATAAATCCACCATCAGTTTCCCAAAGTAAAGCAGCCAACAAAGCTGAGCGACATTACAATGCCAATCCACCTAGATGTTGCACGTAAGTCATCACAACCCAATCTGGTGCATCTGTACCTGCGTCTTTCCCAGCAGCCTGTATGCGTTCTGCACTTTTTCGTAGTGCGCCACGTCAAAGCCAGAGCAGGTCTTGGACAGGGCCACATCCAGCTGCTCTTCAATCATCTCCAGCGTGTCCTGAAGCTTGGAGCTCAGCTCACTGCACAACACAGGATGCGACAGACCTCTCTGTGTTATTTGATAAGCATGTAAATGTGTGTGTGTGTGTGTGTGTGTGTGTGTGTGTGTGTGTGTTTTGTGTGTGCTTTTACTCTGTGTGTGTGTGTGTGTGTGTGTCCGTTGTATGTTTTATGCTTGTGTGTTCATGTGTATATTGTGTGTATACTACATCGTACATAATATCTAAAGGTACTGGCAGAAACACTACCCTGATGCAATTATAGCGTCTGAAAGTATTGGGATAAACACTGACCTAATGCTGTCGTAATGTCCGAGAGTACCAGGAGAACACTGACCTGATGCAGTTGTAATGTCTGAAGGCACTCTGAGAAACACTGACCTGATCCAGTCATAATGTCTGAAGGCACTGGGAGAAACACTGACCTGATGCAGTTGTAATGTCTGAAGGTACTCTGAGAAACACTGACCTGATGCAGTTGTAATGTCTGAAGGTACTCTGAGAAACACTGACCTGATCCAGTCATAATGTCTGAAGGTAGAAGGTACTCTGAGAAACAATGACCTGATGCAGTTGTAATGTCTGAAGGCACTCTGAGAAACACTGACCTGATGCAGTCGTAATGTCTGAAGGCACTCTGAGAAACACTGACCTGATCCAGTCATAATGTCTGAAGGTACTGGGAGAAACACTGACCTGATGCAGTTGTAATGTCTGAAGGTACTCTGAGAAACAATGACCTGTTGCAGTTGTAATGTCTGAAGGTACTCTGAGAAACACTGACCTGTTGCAGTGTAATGTCTGAAGGTTGAGAAACACTGACCTGCTGCAGTTATAAAGTCTGAAGGCACTTTTTGAAACACTGACCTGATGCAGTCGTAATGTCTGAAGGCACTTTGAGAAACACTGACCTGATGCAGTTGTAATGTCTGAAGGTACTCTGAGAAACAATGACCTGATGCAGTTGTAATGTCTGAAGATACTCTGAGAAAACACTGACCTGATGCAGTTGCAATGTCTGAAGGCACTTTCAGAAACACTGACCTGATGCAGTTGTAATGTCTGAAGGCACTTTGAGAAACACTGACTGATGCAGTCGTAATGTCTGAAGGCACTTTGAGAAACACTGACCTGATGCAGTGTAATGTCTGAAGGTACTCTGAGAAACAATGACCTGATGCAGTTGTAATGTCTGAAGGTACTCTGAGAAACACTGACCTGATGCAGTTGTAATGTCTGAAGGTACTCTGAGAAACACTGACCTGATGCAGTTGTAATGTCTGAAGGCACTTTGAGAAACACTGACCTGATGCAGTTGCAATGTCTGAAGGCACTTTCAGAAACACTGACCTGATGCAGTCGTAATGTCTGAAGGCACTTTGAGAAATACTGACCTGATGCAGTTGTAATGTCTGAAGGTACTCTGAGAAACACTGACCTGATGCAGTTGTAATGTCTGAAGGTACTCTGAGAAACACTGACCTGATGCAGTTGTAATGTCTGAAGGCACTTTGAGAAACACTGACCTGATGCAGTCGTAATGTCTGAAGGCACTGGGAGAAACACTGACCTGATGCAGTTGTAATGTCTGAAGGTACTCCGAGAAACACTGACCTGATGCAGTTGTAATGTCTGAAGGCACTGGGAGAAACACTGACCTGATGCAGTTGTAATGTCTGAAGGCACTGGGAGAAACACTGACCTGATGCAGTTGTAATGTCTGAAGGTACTGGCGGCCTTCTCTGGCACTCCAGACACAACTGTATGGCTCCACTGTAGTCCTCTTCCTGACACACACACACAATATTATAATTATTATGAATAACATCTGGAAAAAAAATTACTTCACAGACAATTAAAAAGCTATATCTACTTTAAACATTAATTTCTTAATTTTGTTTCAATTCGTTACATTCAAGATTTATGTCCATATCAACCTACTGTGATAATAGCACATGGGATGGCTATACCATGAGATTAAGTGGCGATCAGGTGGTGGAGAGGGGGGGGGGGAGGGGAAGCTACCTTATACTGCGCTACATCACTAAATGACATCACATTAAAACTGGAAGCAAAAAAAAGGCAGCTTTGATACTGGGCAACATTTGACTACAAACTTGTTTCCTTTTTACATTTTCCTTTGCTTTTCGTCAGTTTTGTACACAGAAACTCATAATTTAATAATAAAAAAAAAAACAGGACTTCTACTGTACAAAGTAAGTCTAAGATTTGTTTGACTGTTCTAGGGCCTTGCAGACACACACATACAAACACGCATTCATACATGCATGTACGTGTGCGTGCGCACACGCACACACACACACACACACACACACACACACACCAAAACGAGACGTTGCTTCACAATACTTATCTGCATGCTGCTCAGTAATAACAATGAATGCCGAAATATCACACATCATGTCCACAACAGGCACATCCAGCCTTTTCCTTTTTATTTCCGTATATATTCACCCAAACTGGGCAGCTGTTTGACCTCAACATTCGACCTTGAGTTCCTCTAAGAAAAAAAAAAAAAGCCAGTGCCAAAGCTCCCATCATGCATACGTTCATCCGTGAGTTGATGTTTCTGGCTGTGCCATACTTCAATAACTGTACAGCCTGTTTTATCATTCTAGGACTGAAAACACTTGGCATAAGAAGGCAACATCACAATGCTTTGTATTCAGGGATCTGGATTCCCGTCCTACAAAGGCGGTTTTTTGCAAGAGATGTGAGGTTGAATTTTTCTGGAAAAACTTATTTTTTCCCAGCTGCCTAACCTGCTGCACCTCCTCCATGGCATTAACCCCATCCCATTATCTTGGTTTCCTTTGAACCAAGAACAGACTCAAACACCCGGCTGAGGCAACAACAACAAAAAAGATTATGATGACACAAATCCCCACAATTTTCCACTCCATGAGCATGCATTGCCTATATGAATTAAACCTCCCCACAAAGAAGTGTCCCTTTTATTTTCACTTCTGTTGAGACCATCAATACCCTGTTAAATTTTTCATTCATTGCCATAGCTACTGAAGCATTTCAACACAAGTACCACTTTATCAAGCCTATGAACAGAGCAGATGGCATTCATGACTGCACATGCCCTAGGGCAAGCAGTATGGCTGATTTCTGAAAGAACATGAACAATGAAACAAAGCAACCTATCAATGGAGGAAATCCAAATTTGATTCATGCTACAAATCTTCATAAGCTGAAGATGATTACTTTCAAAGGCATACACATATAAGCCTTCTTATGCTTGCTTGCTCTCTCTCTCTCTCTCTCTCTCTCTCTCTCTCTCTCTCTCTCTCTCACACACACACACACACACACACACACACACACACACACACACACTCAATCTGTGAGCCTCAGAGTCAGTAAATCATCAGATCCCCAGTGAAAAATGAGCCAAGTGGTGCCAGTCATTATAGCTGATTGCCATCAAGTCATTACAAAGGTGGCAAAATACACCTCAGAAAAGCTATGGTTGCTTTCATAATCAGATGCTTCACATACATTTTGAACGTCCATGTATTAAAACATGAATCACTTAGCCTGGATCTTCTCTCTCTCTCTCTCTCTCTCTCTCTCTCTCTCTCTCTCTCTCTCTCTCTCTCTTTCCCTATCTCTATCTCTCAGTTGTCTTTTTCTCTCTCCTACTTGCCAATTAAGAGAGACCTGTTTCTTACCTCTTTTTTTTTTTCCCCCTTAAAGCTTCTTTCTGAGCCTTCTGATGAGTAATGGTGCTCTTTTAGTGTCATTCATTCATTCAAATACAAAATCATTGAACCATTGTCCAAGTTCTTTTCTCCAGAATTATTATGTATGCCAGTAGCTGCCCCTTCAACACCATTCTATGCGTTTACTGTAAAACTTACACATAAAATTTTCTGATACATCATGTAACGCCCATTTTGAAATCTGTCGTAAAAGAGGTGTGTGTGTGTGTGTGTGTGTGTGTGTGTGTGTGTGTGTGTCTGTGTGTGTGTGTTGGGGGGGGTGCAACTTTACTTGTGTATATACCTATGCACTTCACACAAAGCTAATAATAACAGTAAGAAACAGCTTACTTCCATGAGCTCCCGTAGTCGCAAATCTGTTCTTTGCTGGAACACAAGACACTAAACACATCAAATGGGAACATGAGCTTGACTCCATATACACGTTGTCACACAATAAACACACTATATTATTTCATAAAGTGTAAACTAAAAGAAATCAAGCTGCCAGTACTAAACATGACTAGGATTGTGACAAGTCTGGTTGGTATTAAAGCATTCTCAATCTTCTCACCTGGATGCTATACTGTTGAAGCATGAAAGCTATCATCAAGATCAACTAGCTTTCTCTCTTGTGTCTGTGTACAAAGGTGTGGTGAAGTCACAAAAGTTTGTGTGACTGCTGTTCAACTGCCACACACAGACAAGTACAGTCCAGTTATTTTTCTTTCTTATTTCAATATTGTGAGTTTTATTATCAGGTTTTCCAGCAATTACTTTTCTTGTCTCTGAAGGCTAGGGGATTCTGCACTTAGTTTCACCATATTTATGCTGCCATAAAAAATTTGAGGATAACCTCCGTCTTCTCAACATTCAAAAATGCTCTTGGGCAGAACAAGCAGGCAAAATTTGTAGAATACATGTAGTACACTCTCTTCATACAGTCTCCTACAATTTTCGAATGTTCTCTGAACATATGCGCGCACACACACACACACACACACACACACACACACACACACACACACACACACACACATAAGTTAAGGTCAAAGTTCCTACAGCCTAATGCCTGCATGAGTAGTAATGACTCATAGAGACATGGCGAGATGGAACACCAAGGTCATCCCTCTTCCTCCATTGCATCCATCTTCCCTGAGCTGAATCAGATATCCATTTACTGCTTGGCGGACAGCGTGGACAGAGAGAATTTCCAACTCATAACAACCTCACCCTACCAGAAGTTTGAACTGTCAGCTCTGTTCAGCTCACTTACATGGTCCTCTACACTTACAGAGAGAACCGTTGCAACAAATGCAATCTTAAGTATGGTCCTCTACACTTACAGAGAACTGTTGTAACAAATGCAATCCTAAGTATGGTCCTCTACACTTACAGAGAACTGTTGCAACAAATGCAATCCTAAGTATGGTCCTCTACACTTACAGAGAACTGTTGCAACAAATGCAATCCTAAGTACGGTCCTCTACACTTACTGTTGCAACAATGAATCCTAGGTGTAAAAGATCATTACATGGCAAGGTGTTAAAATGTGCAATACCTTATACAACTCTTCTGGGTTTTTTCGGTGTTGCTGCTATATATTAGTTGTTATCACTGTCCCTTACCAGACCTGCATCTTTTTCACTTGCTTTGTCTTCAAAATTTGTTATATGTACATTTCATGCATGTTTTTTTGTTTCTACGTATCAAATGATATTTTGAAAATCATGGTTATTCCAAAAAAAAAAAAAAAAAAACATGTACCACCTTCCATTTTTCAGCCCACCCAATTTCTTTTCTGATACATTAAACATGAGGGTGAATCATGTCATCCAGATTAAATTGTTTCTTTTGGTGCCCTTCAAGGTCACAGTCAGCAAGAAAGAGAAGAGCAGAGGAGGGGTGGAGTTGCAGGTCGCATGGCCAGCCATGATCTTCCTTATTTCTGTTATTCTTCATCTGACCACACACCCCACCCCCCCCCCCCCCCCCCCCCACCAACCCCCAAAGTCCCTTCATACAATTTCCCTGCATCCTTTTTCTCTTATCCTTCATCATAACCATCTGTCAAAAGAAGAATATGCTCATCAGTCTAACGGAATGATTCTCACTAACTGTGATCTTCATCCCAGAATCTTTTCAGCCAGTCTAGAATCATCTTGATGACAAAATTGTAATACTGTCAGCACCAAACTCCTAATCTGCGTCGTGCGGGCATAGGACTTTTCACAACACCCAGTAATAATTACAACAACAAAAAGAAGCAAAACCTCAAAATTTTTAGCAAAAGAACACAGGAATAACATTTTTAAACTTCTTTTGTGCCACAATGAAAATCCATCCATCCACCCCTATCCCACCACCACCCTCACACACAAGCAAACACAGACATACCTCGTAACCAGCTCCTGTAACTTGTCAGTCAACAACATCCAGGTGAATGAGATCTATATCTGAAGTAAAATTAATTTGAGCAGGCTGAGTTGACTTCTAAGACAGAAACTTATTGCTGATGAAAACATTAAGTTATAAACATCATTTTTTTTTAAATCACGTACACATCTTCGTTTTGATGTCAAATCCTTTACTGGAAAAACACCCCATGACACTTTCCGCAACCTATGAACACTGAACTGACGACACAGGTGGTACAGCGTCTTACCAAAGTCTTGATGGTGCCCAGTGACTTGAGAAGAGCCACCAGCTGCTGCCGTTTCTTGTAGTTTGCCAGCAGACCCAGACTGGCAATGGTAAAACTGGATCGAGCATGCTGCAGTCGTCTGAACATACATTGGAACCCTTTATTTCTGACTGGTTGGCCGGTTGGTTCATTTATCTATACATCAATGGAACTATTTGTTTCTGACT